>JANSTT010007047.1:0-27590 GCA_026745375.1 Platyura marginata
AGCGAAGAGAGAGGCAAGAAGGATATGTTCGATTTATTTAGTCCAAAAATATTTTTAATTTTGGTTTTTTTTTAAAAAAAAAAAAAATTTAATAAAATACCTGGTATCATTAATAGGTCTGGAATTCGAATGTAAGGTAGCGGTTGAATCCGTATTGTTGACGCGATTTAGAGGTCGATCTTTAAAATGCATTACCTACGAATTGTGAAAGGTTTTTGTTCCCAATTAATTTTTTTCGCAAGCTTTTTTTTAATTTTTTTTTTTTTTTGTGTAGGGGTTTTTTTGTTTTGAATTAAGTTGATGTGACTTTTAAGTTGTTGTTGGGATTTTAGCTTGGATTTTTTTTTTTTTTTTTTAATAACTTTTTTTCCTATTAATGACAACTTGGCTAAGCTATCTTTTTTCTATATGTATTTTAAAAAATTATGGATTTATGTACGGAGGCTGTTACAATAAGGATTTTAATTGATCGCCTTAATCCGATTGGGGGTTTAAAGCAATTCGGTTAAAAAATAATTTTACTTTAAATTCATGCCACAAAACTAAAGAAAAAGGAAATTATATGTAAAAATCGTTAAATTAGTATTTTTGAAAAGAAAAACTATTTGTAGCCAAGTAAATTGTATGCGCCATTTTTAATTCGCTTATTTACTTTGACTTATAATTAAAAAAAAGTTAAATTTTGATAAGAAATTAGGCCCCCATCACTGTTATATAGGGTAGGTTTAAGAAAATCCAATATGAGGATTACTACACTCGTCCATCTTCGTGCATCTTAATCTTCGATTATATGGCCTGTAGTGAACGTTTTTAAGTTAAACATCTCGTCTCGTCTTCGTTGTTGACAAATGCCGAGACGATCTCATCGCCATTTGCTAGTACGTAATATTATTGCATCGCCATTTTTTTTGTTTGTACTAGATTTTCTGTCATAATTATAAATTATTGTGTAAACCCACCTTTGATGCAAATTTCAAAAAAAAAGAGAAAATATTTTAAAGTGAATTGTCAAAAGTTTATTTGTAATGAGTAATTTTGGAAAAGTTTTGATGAAATTTTCAAAATGTTTGTGCTTCAACTCTTAATTTTTGCAAGAAACTCTACTATCATTTCGAATTGTTGGTGTTTTGTAAGTTTTGCCTTAGAATTGAGGTTGTTTTATCACAAACACACGATCAACAATAATCAATCGTCAAAATGGCGACACGTGATCGTGCGGCGATAATGCTTACATACGATAAATAGGCGATCGACCGCGCCAATAATGTTACATACTTCCACTACCTGATCAAATCACCTTAGGCTCCCATTGTTTTTTCTCTTTCATAAGGATTAAGCATAAGCGGCGGAACTAGTACCAGATTGCCTCTCTACTTTTTTCCGCTGGGCTCTTTGAGTTGTTGAAAGTTGATCTCAGTTTAAAAATGGAAGTAGAAATTGCTTACTTTTTATCGTTAATGCAGATCGATTGATAGTGTAAGATCATTGTTATGGTAAATATTTGTAAATCGACACAGGTTGCATGATATTCTATTAGAATCAATGGATCATCACTTATCGATCACTGTTTATAATATTGTGGTGATCTTTTTCGCCATTTGTTTTCTTAACAAAATTCATTTTCTTTTCTCTTTCATTTCGTTTATTACTTGACTATTATTAGTGTACAATTTTCAAAGTATCGTTTTTTTGTTTTTGTAAAAGTAGATGCAACCAAAAAATATACTAAACAATAACATCTACTCATAAATTTATCTATGATTTAACGAATTTTTTTTTTTATACTTTATGTGGGGTCTAGTTCAGAACTAGAAATCAAAAATTTTGTGGATTAAAATAATAATAACAAAAAAACAAAAAAAACAACAACAACAAAGCTCATTAAAACAAAAAACGAAAAAAATTGAGAAAAGTTTTGTTTTTGCACAAAACAAAAAAAAAAAAAACAAAGAAAACAATAAATAAACCAAAGAAAAGCCATTTTCTCAACGGGACCAACTTACTTTATTCAATGCAGCCAGTACCGTATCAGGCATATGATCTTGTATCATTGCCGGCGATATAAGTACCTCATCAAAATCGGTATTGTCCACCCAGATTGCCTGATAGACAGGTTCATGTGATTTTAACACTTGCCTGTTGGAAATTTAAAAAAAATTAATTTTTGACGTTTTTTTTTGGAATTTTTTTCAAAAAAAAAACACCCCCCCCCATTTAAATATATTTTGTATTTATATTTAATAGAAATGACATGCTTTTACAGTTATAAATTGATTTTAATCAATAAGTTGTTTAACTGGTCATGCTAGTATAGAAAAATGTCATGCAAGTAGAAAAAGGGGCATGCAATTAAATTCTATTTAAATATTATCGTGTATCTAAACGTAAAGAAAACCTTACACATATATTGGATATGAATTTTGACTTTTTATTGCATAAATTTCGAAAAACAATGTAAAATTCCAAGACTATAAAAACTTTTAATTTTTATGCAATAAAAAACAAAAAAACAAATCCAATAATAAGGCTTTTGTGATGTTTATTCATACCTCCAACCTTGTTCGTATTTATGTCTGAAAAAGATTAGATTTTTTTTTATGTTACCAAATGCAAGTTTGTAAGCATTATTTGTTGTATTATATTATTTTACACGTGATATGGAAAGCCGAAAACACAAAAGTTTGTTTTTTGTTTTTTTTTTATTGAAAAGGCAAACAAATCGTTTTTAAATCGCGGTAAAGTCAAAAAAAAAAGAAAAGAAAAGAAGAAAACAAATAAAAAAAAAAAAAAAAACGGAAAACTTACTCGTCAGGAGATGGATGATGTCGTACAATGTGAATTATTTTGCCTGGAGGATACAGAGGATTATGCAATGTTAAAGCTATGGAACTGTCATTGGGATGAGTACTTGTTTTTCTTGCTGATGTACGTTGCTGCAAAGATGAACAAATAACAAAAATTATTATACCAAAGAAAATAAAAATTCCAGACATTTAAAGTATTTAAATACAGTGCAACCTCGATAAGTCGAAGAGGATTTCGAATTACCAGAGGTTCGACTTATAGAGGTGAAAAAAGAAAAAGTTCGAGTTATAGAGGTTCTTCCTATTCACTTTGAAAATAAAAAAAGTTTTTGTAAATTTAGATTTATGTATTTAATTAAACAGATATGTAGGTACATATTACAAAATACGCGTACGCATACAAGCATAGATCACATTAACGCGATTGTAAAAAAAATTAACCGTAATCACATTCATAGCTGAGACTCACAGCCATATGAGCGAAAATCGACTAGCATAAAGGTTAGAGCGGGCAAAACATATCATAAACATTCTTTTTCGTATTGCGGCTTCGAGTTGTAGAGGTTAACTTTGAGTTATAGAGGTTCTTTTGTCAAATCCTAAAGTAGAAAAATTCGAGTTACAGAGGTTTTAATTTTAAATGCTTCGACTTATAGAGGTAAATTAACATGGCTTAATATAGGCGAATTCAAGGGGAATGAAAAAACTTCGAGTTATGGAGGAATTCAATTTATCGAGGTTCGAGTTATCGAGGTTGCACTGTATTATATGTCATATATGTTCATTTGTATAAGCATTAAAGAAGTCAGATCATCCTTCCATATATACATATATACATACATATTATCTATGTGTGTAGTTTTAAAGCGTTTATCCTAAGTTGATTTCAATGAGCTTTCATTTTGAACATAAAAAGCTTTAATATTTATACACAAAATATGCGTCCATAAAAGTGTGCCCTAATGGAGAACAAATATTTACAAGAAAATGGAAAATCTTTACGAGATGACTATGTCTTGTACGCGACTGTATATTCTGTTCTGTATACCAGTCAAATATCATTTTCGTTTTGGCTGTCATACTCGATATTGAATTTACGAGCATTACAAGAGATAGAAAAAAATATTTTACATTTTTATGTAGCTTTCATTTAGCATTTTGCTATATCTAATATGAAAAAAAAAAAAAAAAAAAAATCCGCCTCAATTTGAAATTCCTGTAACTTTCAATTCTCCCCGGAGTTGAGTTTTTTTTACTACCAATTTTAGTGTTGTCGGTCCCCCCAAAAAAGAGAGTTGGGCCGAAAAAGACATTCTTTTATAGATGAAAATTTTTAAAGTCGCACAATTTAAATGAATTTCGAATAAAATTTTGATTTATTTTTTTTTTGGCAAAAAGTATGGTAAAATTTACGCTTCCCTAGAGGGAACCTATATTAAAAATAAGTGGAATTAAATTAAATAACAATTCAATCAAATATAAAAAAAAAAAAGAATTAATTTCCTTTCCTTTCCTTTTTCTTTAGAATTTTTATAGAATTTTGTGACTTTTTATTGTTAAAGATTGGTTCGATTTAAAAAAATATCTAAAGAGATTTAATATAGATTTTCTTAATGAAAATTCGCCAAACGTCAGAGTTTATATAATTAGACTTTTCAAAAATCGCACGTAAAACATTTCATGATTCCAAACCTATTAAATGTTTTTTTTTCCTAACATTTTAATTGATTGTCTTACACGAATTACTGCCCCTGCAATATTTTTTGAATTATTTTTTGATACTATAGATGGAATTTGAATTAATTGACCTTCAGTTCTTAAACTATCGGAACTCTAATGTCTATGACTTGACTATAGACTCCACAAATTGTATAGTCGATATTTTCAATCACAGAGAACTTTTCGGCGACACAACATCTTGACTGGTACTGGTAGATAGTTAAGATGTAAAAATATCTTTGGGAACGGGAATTATTCTCTCATTCACCATTCAAAATAAAAATGGTCAAAAAAAAAAAATATGGAATTTCCATTACCTGTTCATAGACAACAACATGAGAATCATGACTCTCCATTTCGACGACAGATGTTGGCTCTGGACCACAACAACAACAAATCATTGAGCATGCAATCGTTTTCCATTTGGGATCAACACTTCGTTTTATGGCATTTATCAGATCGGCACGTAACGCTTCCATTTGGTGTAGTCCAATTCGTGGAACAACATCTTTCCCCACCACCACAGATGTGATAAATGTTTTGGTGTACTCAACGGCCGGCATACTATTTTTGATGTTTAAAAATTATAAATAAGCCTAATCCTGATGAAACATTGAACAATTTACCTCAAAAGTCCGCCTGGCGGTGAATAGCTAAAACACTGCAACGATGGATACTCGGGTTTCAATAAAATCGCCAATATCGCTGCTGTTCCCGCGCCAAGTGAATGCCCAACCAATACTAGGCCAAAGGATGATGTATTTTTGGAAGGATTGTGTATTAAAGCCCTTTGTATGAGATTCTCTTCTTGTAATTTATTTTTGATATAAACCGCCGCTTGAACCATTCCTTTGTGACCTAGCCAGTCTTCACGTGCTGGGTCTAGCGGTAGAACTTCTCCTTCAGCATTTAAGTCGGTCAGAACATCTTTCATACTTAATGTGCCACGTATGCTGACGACAATTTTACATTTTGTATAATCAATGGCAACAAAAAATGGCGTTTCGCCAACATCAACGTGGAATGTTGTGTAGATAACTTCAACTTCACCGACCGTTATCATACGTTTGAGGGCTGCATAGTTACAGTAGCAACAATTATCTTCAACTATTTCTGGTGTTTCTTTGTTGCCACAACAGGATAGGCAACAACGAAAATCGGAACATAATTGACAAAATCCCGTACAAGAATGTGTCATAAGGAACATTGGCCATCCATAGGCACCAATTGCATAGTGCATATAGTAAATGACCGTCTGTAATGGACAATTTTGTTGTTACATATTAGAAAAACTAAGATTTGGTGACAGTTACAGATACCTGAAAATGATCATAATCTTTAGTGTCATTTAATTTTAGGAACTGTGTTCGTTCGGTAATTGGAACACCACTTAGGAACTCATATGTTCCATTTTTTCTCTGCAATTAATAATATACCATTTTTAATTTGGCAATTTAATTAACGGTAACGTCACTTACTTGGCGCACTATAGATTGCCGTTCAATTTTTTGAAATTTTCTTAATAGTACTAAACCTGCAATAACATCCGAAGGCACAACATCTAACTCTCGAAAGAAATCGCTAAGCAGTCTTGCTATATCGGCAAATGAGTTACGATTTCTCTCTGAAGTACCCATGCAGCAAAATAATAGCCGACATCTATGATCCCAGCTGTCTTGATAGGCACGAATGACTTTTCTGAAAATTTAATCAAAACATTTTTTATTCAACCTAACCAATTAGAGATTTTTTTTTACCTCTGTCGCCAATTTCGATTCATACTTCCGCTTCTTTTGTAATTGAATCGAGATTCTGATTCTCGCATTGAACGCTGATATTTTTTCATTTTAACCCAAGATCGGCCGGCTGCATCAAATGTACACCAGATCGTAACTAGTATTACTAAAACTATCACCCAATTACAAACAATTAAACCTAAATTGATGAAACACAAAATTAGCTTTTTGTATTGATTTGTTTGTCAGGTCAATCTTTAAAAGAATAAATTTTTACCTAACATAATTTCTCTGGCTTCACCTACTGGACAAGTAATGTAGAATTTTACCAGCCATACTATACCTAAGGATAGCCATGCTACGTCTAATATTATCACAACTGAAATTGAAAAAGTTTTTCTATTTTTAATTGTATTCCGGGGAAAACTGTCCAAAAATAAAAACTTTCTGAACTTTGTTCAAGTGTGCTATAGTGAATTTCCGCCAACCAGTGTGTAGAGTTAAAGTTTCGATTTAGTCATGCACTGCCTAGCAATTTCCGGAATTGTCGGCACAAATGCCATTTGAGTTACAAAATAATTTGTTATTGAGCTTTTCGTTTAAATTTGGCCATTTGATGCATACATCAAATCATTTTATGTCAAATTGAAATTCTCTATTTTAGGAGATTAGGTCTAGAAAATTACGTAAATGTTTTTCTAAATATTGGACAATATAGATTTATAGATTTGAATCCCACTTCTGAATTTTTAAATTGGGGTTTTTTTTAAATTCATTTATCAATAATTATTTCCTTTTAATTTTTCCATTCCAGTTCTTTTCCATTAACCCTCCAAAAGGGAGTTAAGCGGGAGGTCCTCCCCCCTTAAAAAAAAATCTAGTTAAAAAAAGGAGGAATTGTGGAGTCAGCCAAAAACTTTTTAGTTCCTCTCTTACTCCATATTTAACCATTTTATCCTATCCTGATGAATATGAGGAAAAAATAAATAATTCAAAAAGTGAATTCTTCCACATCGAAAACTTGACTTAAGGATGAAAAAATAAAAAAAAAATAAAATTATTATTGAAATAGTCCCCCGACTTTGTGGGATTCCATTAAAAAAAAAAAAACACCCCCCTCGAAACGTGCAAAAGGAACAAACAAATGTTTTGACTAATTATCAGGACAGAAAGCCCTATAATCTTATTATACCTTTTTCCTGCAATCACATTTATGTCGACAAACGGAACAGAATACGTATTTCACATCTTATATTATTTAAATAGCCTGCAGAATTTTGAAATTATTTAATTATATACCATCCACCATTCGTTAAGATATTCCTGTGTCAATAACTTTTGTAATCGCAATAAGACTCTTGGTATATACCTACACAGGCACACGTACCAGCATTACTACAATGCTAATCTGGCTATACTATTGCGATGCCATAAAATATATAGTACTTACCAAGTTTTGTATAAAGCCAATAATGCATAGATGCTCTGGGACCCGTATCCAATATACTTCCTCTCATAGAGATTATACATATTCCTAATTCTGTACACATAGACGCTGTTAAAAAGAAAGAAAAAAAAAACAAATAATCAGATTTTAAATATACATAGTAAGCTATTTATGGTAAATATAATTCAATTAGCCATCATAACAAAGGGTATTGTCTTACCAAATAATATTGAAATGTATCCTAGTTTGTAGAACCATAATAGTTCTATGCAGTAAACTGATTTGTCATAGTCTATCAATAATACTGATGTAAGTAGAATTATTAGCCTGAAAAAAAAATACAAAAAAAAAAACAATTTTACCAATATCTTTACTGATTTTTGTTATTTAATAAATTTTTCCGAATATATTTCAACATTTACAAAAGTCTCCGAAAGTTGTAAGTACGTCATTTTTGCAACCATTTTGTCAATTCTATCAATTATAAGTTTTACATATAAATATTACAAAAAGAAATCCTAACAGTTACAAATTGGTTGCGAAATTATTTTTGAAGTCTATACAACATGATATACATACAACATTACAACTCAGCTCATACAAATGTTTAAGAAATAACTATAAGGTTACAGTAACGTTTGTGGAACTTCTAAACATATTTGAGTGTCGAAATCGAAATCACAGTGACAATTATTTTAATACCGTTTAAATCGGAGCAGAAGTTTGTTTTAAACGAAAATATCATCATAAGCATCTGGTTATATTTGTACACTGTAACGTTACACTAACTTTTTGGTAACTTCAAACATTTTTCCAGTTCCTTAATATTGTAAAGATTAAGACTTATTGACTGATTATTTAGGTAATGCGAGTAGTCTGCCATAATATCTAATAAGGTTGTAAATTGGTTGTAAAATATACTTTTAAGTGTAAAAAAAAAAATTAATGTCCAAAACGTTATTTGGGTGGGTATACAAATTTAATTACAAAATCAATCCAATATAATATGACTTTTAACGGTACTGTAACGTTGCCGTAACCATTTTGGAACATAATTTTTCATTGAAAGAATATATTAACCGATTTACATACATACATATATCGTCTATGTATGTATAGAGGAACATAAATATATTTCACAAAAATATTTCTATAATTAATAATTACATTCGAAAGGTACATAAATGATTTTAATTTGATTATCCAAAATGAACGGAAAAATTAAACATCAAACGTATAAATTTGAAAATAGAAGAAAACAAAATTATTCTATGCCCTAATTCACAGATATTTAATTTGCACGAGAATATGGATGCCATTTCAAATCATCGAATTACGCATAGTTGCGTATACATAAATCATATTATATGAGAATATAGCCTAGTAATTGATGATGGTTACAACTACATGGCATACGAAATTTATACATAAATATAGGGGACGGGGTTGGGTGACGTTTTAGTAACACCTGTATCCTGTAATTTGTGGTGTTTTGATGATAATTCAATTTTAAATGTTAAATGACCCTCAGAGTGGTCACCCTTTTAACTGATGGTTTGCATATTTAACTATATAAATACCTATATGTATGACGTAATTGATAAATTTAATTTTTACAAATATATTACTGAAATTAGTTTTGCCCTACAATACTCGTATTTTCCAATTATAAAATGGATTTAAATTTAAATCATCGAAAAGGCCATTAATTTTTATCCCTTCTGTCGGAATGGGTTATTCTTGTAGGTACTTACACTACATACCTTTGAAAAGAAAAATACCTAACGATAAATTGATCAATAAAAAAAAAAAAAAAAAATTTATATATTAAAAGATTCATCTCCGATTTTCTATAGAAATTCAATACCACCCTAATGAATTGTTGTTTGATGATTTTTTTTTTTTTCGCTTTTTATATGGAACGAATAAATCCAAACACAAACATTATACTCGCAAAGGTCAAATTGCTTATATCCTATCCATAGATGCGAAAGTATTCATTGAAAAATATATGCATTGTTTACCCTCAATCTTCGCTTAATTTATTATTAAGAAGAAGAGGCAAAAAAAAAAAAAAAATCTATATCGAATATTACCAAAGCTCTATCGTTTGTTGGAAATAAATCATTTTTAATCCTCTTCAACAGCAATATGACAACAAAAGCTTTTCGTTTATTATTATTTCGTATATCCCACCCGCTGCGAACTAAACTCAATAAATAATGAACTAAAAATCTCAGTTTTGGAATATGAGGGGTTCTCTAGTAGCCACCGCACCTCCTCCTCCTCCTCCTCCGTGTATGTTATAGCAGCAATTTAGTGGATAAACAAGAAAATATTTTTGCATGTCATTTGTTGGAACTTTTTTTTTGATTTATATTATTTGGTTTTGTGTGAGAATTTGTTTTAGCCGGAGCAGAAGGTGTAATGTTTGAATATATTGGTCGATTTAATAGTTGGCGCTCGAATATGTTTGTCTCGGCAGAATTTATATCCGATAATTGTTGGACCGAAAGTTGTAACGAAACACACCTGGGACTTGACGTTTTTCGATTATTTTGTGGCAACTGAATTTATACGCGTTCCTAATCTCGGTTATTCGGTTTATCTTATCTTTGAATCGGAGTTACGATCCGAAATTTTGAATATTGCTCTTGCGAATACCTATACTTATAAGTCGAAAGTGTTTTTGAGCGCCTAATGTCGATTTACCTTTGGATTATCCCGATTTTTATGTGGCAACTTATTTTTTTTTTTAAATTTCATCCTCTTTTTCCATTTCTATTGTTTCCTCACCATCGTTTAGAACAATTTTTCGCTTATCGTACTTTTATCGTCCATGTTCGGCTATGTTCCATTAGATACTATATCCCTTAGATTTATGATATGCATTCCTTACCAAAAAAAAATTCCCCTTGACCAGTGTTTGGAAAAGATTTTTTCCCATTTAGAGCCTTTGAATGTCTATTAGGGAAAAAAAAATATTTGGTTTACCTTCCGATCGTTTGCTTGGTACGATATTTCGATAGAAAATTGGCCGGAAAACATGCTAACTGTTAATTTTTGTTTTAATTTTAAATCGAGCAATTGAGGTTTAGCTTTAAGACTAAACGCCACTGCTAAAGTCGAGAAATGTATGAATCCAACGTTATATAGACATTGGGATTAATCTTATCGTTTAGTATTTTTCAAAATTAAATTTAAATTTTTTATCGATATTTTGGCGTTTATAAAATTTTCCATAGTTGAAATATGGAATAATTTTTAATTCTAAAAATTTTCTTTTCCTCTAGGCTAGGACGACGACCAACAATTCAAGATTATGGTGAGTGATTTAGTTTTTTTATTTTTTCGTATGTATGTGTGTATAATATGTAGCTACAGTAAATTTTTTTAATTTTTTTTGTATGTAGATCTTTGTTTTTTTTAGCAAAAAATTTCTCCGTCAAAATTTAACGTAGAATCAATTTTTTTTTTGATTTTTGGTCAGGAGAAATTTTATTGGCAAAAAATTTCTCCATTATAATTAACGTACAATCAAATATTTTTTATTTTTTGGAGAAGGGGGGGGAAGAGACATTTTATGGACAAAAGATGCCTCCACTTAAGTTAACGTAACAACTAATTTTGTTTGATTTTTAGTGGGGAGAAATTGGGTGATTTTATTATATTTTTGGTTTTATTATATATTTTTTCTATTTAAATATATTTTTGGTTTATTTTTCTACTCACATGTCGGGATCTCTTGACATGTCACTTGTCAAAAAAATATATAATGACTTCCCTATTATAGGTACAATTAAATTACTGAGCTACATTAAGTTGATCAGATTTATCTAAACTTTATATTTGTTTAAAATGTAAAATGCAAGCGAAGTTAGCAATTTGTGTATAAATGTTATAGTTGACTTTAAACAATAACTTAAAACCTACTAAAGGAACAGGAATCTAAACACACAAAAAAACAGTAATGTTTGCGAACAGGAAGAACAAAATTTTTTGTTAAATATTTATTTTCGAAATTATTACTCAAAACGTGGCCAGGGCCTACTAAATATTCATATTCCGAAATCAGCGCCAGAGAGTGAGTATATCAATTCGATGGTTATTTGATCAAAAGGCCCTAACTTTCATTTTCATTTCATTGAAGCGAATTGGTAAAAAAGCGGGGAAAAACCATATTTTGTTCGTGAAATTTAATAAATTAATGATGCCAGATAGTGTAAAATATTCCAAATTATCAGATTTCATTAAAAAAAAAACTATTTTTGAAAAAAATTGATGTTAGGCCCTTTTGTCAAATAACCATCGAATTGTAATACACGATTTTCTCGTTCCTTTGAATACACATCAATGATTCAATATGCTTAATATGTATTTAAAAAGAAAAAAACAAAAACACGAACCCAAAGGGTGGGGATGAAAATGCTCCCCCCCTCTTGCCCTCCTCACCGGCACCTATGCTCACAACCGATTTTTTTTTACCAAATCACGCGCTAAACTAAACAAACATAAAAATTTCCCAGCCCATATTGTAAGTTTTTGATAGAAATAAATATTTGATGGTAAGTGCCAACCACTTCGAATATACCTTAAGCTATACAATACCCCAGCCGGGCCATTATATAACAGGAAACGTTTGATTTTTTTTTTCAAGTGATTTCTTCCCTTGTTTAAGGAGATTGTTTTATACCAACTTAGATATATATATTAATAGGGAGGGTAGGGTAGGTATTTGATGATGTATAGCAAAAAAAAATTGATAGTAGTGAAAATATCATTGCTAGATTGCGTGAACAAAAGTATGTAACCTAGATGTGAGGACAATAATATAGATATATAGAACAATTTTGGGCGCTTCTGGTTAATAAAAATGTTGTAGGTAGGAACCAAAAAAAAAAAAATAAAAAAATAAAAAAAAAAGACAAAAGAACACAGTGGAGACACAATAAATGTTATATAGAAAAGTTAATCAATGGGTTGTGATATATGATATCAATACGATGGCTGATAGGTAGGGTAATCTAATATGCATATAGTTTTTAGGGGTGTTCGGTTAAAAAAAAAAAAAAAATAGAAAAAAACGGAAAAAAACTTCGATGTCTTATTTATGCAAAGAACGCGAAATAAAAGGTTAGGCCGTAAATAACATATTACTCACTATAAGTAGTTTAAGTATAGTTGAATAATATTTAATGGGCTTATATATTTAGATTAATGGAGTTGATGTAGTCAATTTATTCTTTATATGGTTTCTGTATAAATTATGGATAAGGACAAATTTTACTGGTTGTCTATATGGAATCTTGATTAGTATATTATCTTTATTTTGGTATCAATATTAATACAAATGAAGGGATACACTTAGGGACGATTTTCCATTTGTATTTTTTTTTTTCTCTCTTTCTCCTGAAAGTAACTTTTCTCTGTTTTATTGATTACAATTTAATTGACATATTTGGTGACATCAAACAAATTAAAATTGATTACAAAGTTGTCTTTTATTTCCTAATGTATTTTAATTATTTACAATCAATAGAACAAAGCACAATTAAGCTTGAATGGGTTTTTGGTTAATTTTTTGTTGTTGTTGTTTTGGAAACGGACATTTTTGTAAAATCTTTGCGAAGTGTGATGTTATCTTCTCACACACAGATCAATTTATTAGGTGTTTTAGCTTCTTCACGCATATATACGAGTATGCACAAATGATGCCACCAAATTTTTTTGTTGGTTCCTTTTTCAATGTTCAATGGGTTTTTTTTTCAAATAAATATTTTCCTCTTTTTTTATTCTCTTTTTTCTATCTCACTATAATTTGTGTACGCAAAAAATATTTTTTTTTTAAAATAGCACCGGAAATGAAAAAGAACCCCCAAAAACATTGTGCGTGCGTGCGTGAAGAGGCTAGAGTAAATTTGTAAAAAGATTCATGTGAAATTTTATAGCAATCACTTAAAATGTTCACAAATCAATTAAAAACGTTAAAACTATTAATTTTAAGATTAATTTATAGAATTCGTGAAAAAAAATTTTTGATCATCGGATTTTCTCAATTTTCACTTACATATCGCTTCGATTTTAGTTCCCTAAAAAAATCATATCTCCAAAACTATTAAACCATTGTTCGGAGAACAATTTTTTCCTAGTTAGCTGCTTCGAATATCTTTCAGAAAAAAAATTGGTGGCCGACCGGCAATCGTTAGGGTGGAGCGTTTCGATAGAGAATAACTTTATAAAGATGATGTTAGTTAAAGATTTTTTTTAAAAATTGGCGGATTCGAATTTATCTTAGAAACTATCCCGCAAATTAAGGCTGAGGCTTGTATGAATCCAATGATTTATAGATGTTTGGTCTATGTCGTCGTTTAGTATTTATTTTCAATTTTTCAAAATGAAGTTAAATTTGTTGTCTGGAATTTAAGCCATTTTCAGGCGTTCTAGAAGCAAATGTCTGTGTTACTTAAAAATTACCTAGACTATGTAGACAATTATTTCAAGAATTCGTTATACTTTTGTATACTTAATAAATAACTAAACTGTGTTGACATCAACCCCCTCTTTATTGAAATGCACTCTGAAATAAAAAAAAAAAAATTTTCCATTTTAAATTTAAACTTTGAAAAAGGAAATCAATCCAAAATATCCAATATCCTGAATAGTGCAAATGTGCGAAAATTTATTTCAC
Source organism: Platyura marginata (assembly GCA_026745375.1). Taxonomy (NCBI): domain Eukaryota; kingdom Metazoa; phylum Arthropoda; class Insecta; order Diptera; family Keroplatidae; genus Platyura; species Platyura marginata. The sequence continues at coordinate 14,395 of JANSTT010007047.1, forward strand.
TGCATTGCATTGAAATTGTACTTGATACTTGTGTACATCGACATCATATCGATAAACCATTCAGTTACTTTTTGATATAAATAAAAAAAAAAAAAATGCTGCTAATAAACTATACGGAAATAAAGCTACAGAACACACACTCGATTCAATAGGATTTAAGCTGATTTTCTATGTGAGTAATTTTTTCTAAACGGATTTTTCTTCAATATGTATGAGAATTTGATTTGGAATCGAATATTTTTGAATGATTTCAATTTGCAATGTAATGTGATTATGATTATGATTACAATAAATAAATTGTGCACAAATATTTGTTTGAATCTGTTGCTCTCATGTAATTAACACAGATTTTTAGTTAATTAGTCATATTATTATGTTTTTGTCTCTCTCTCTGTGTGTGTGTGTGTGTGTGTGTTTGTGTTTGAACAAAACCAAAAATTTTAATTAATTTCTTTCTTCCCTCTCCCCTCGAAAACACAAACACAGACTTCAAACTTCTTAAATACTATTATGATGATTTTATTCAGTTAACCAAAATATATATTTACTTTGAATTAATATAAGGTTGTTTGCTCAAGCTTAAAAAGCATTAGCAACCCACATCACAAAAAAAAAATAAAAATATTCTCCCATTTTTGAGTACACATACATATATATGTATATACAAATACATATACATGTGTATATATTATTAAAGGCATCATACAGCACTTTGTTGTGGTTTAAAACCAGAGAAAACTCCGCAGCTAAATTGAATTTCAAAAAAAAAATCCGTCCCATCCGTACTAATAATATAATAATCATCCCTCTCTCTCTCTCTCTCTCTCTCTCTCTCTCCATAAAGTCTCGTTTTAAAACATTAATTTTTGGAAAAGCATAGATTTTATTGTTATGTTAATCTTCAAGACCATTGAGAAGGCGATAAGAGGAGGGTGGGGGGGAGCGGGTGTGGTGGTGCTGGTAAATGTCGTGCACGATAAAACTCCTAATTTACCCAGAGCAGATATGAATATTTTTCTATATGGTGGTATATGAACCTGATGGGTATATGGAAATGAATAATTCACTATGTGAATTCTTGGGATAGGTTCTGGTTGTGCTGCGATGATATGATTTTGTTAACCAGAATTTATGGTTGGCTGTAAAAACGTTTCACTTCATTTTGAACATAAACATTGAGATATTTTTTTTTTTTTGTTTATTTTTATTTCATTTCAAGACGTATAATCTTAATTTTATGGTGGAGTTTTCGTAGATATAAAAGTGTAAGAGATACCATAATATTTCTAGATAAATATATGAGAGTCGATTTAGAAGTGGCGGCATCATTTCGGTGGGTTTTTTTTTGTACCACGCCTAACATTATTATACTAAAAATTGTGAAAAATATATAATAAAAATCTACCACAAAACCGGATGAAATAAGAGTTTTGTGTATGAAGAAAATAATCTTTGAATAAACATATACATACGTACATATATACGAGATACATACATACATATGTACATCTACTTATTTATATAAATATTATCTAGAAATATATTTTTTGATAGCATAAATTTTATCCAAACGAACTCATCCAGTTTTTGGCAAAATATTTTTTCAAGATTTAGATAAAAATAAAAAAGAAAAACATTTTTTTTTAAAACGCACTTTCTTTGAAACTTCCATTATAAAGTAATGTGCATATTATATTTAAGAAAAATATATCTAGAAAATTGGCCTAAAAACCAAATTCAGTTAAATGTTAGAGTGAATCACAAAAATGAGTTTGAGTTTCTGTTCATTTTTCCAAAAATAGAATTGGGGGGGTGGGGGGTTTGTGTGATAAAAATAACTAAGAAATTGTACCTTCAATTCTACACATGTCTCAAAAATGTCCATTATCTATAAAAAATCCAATTATAATTTTTATTCTATTCGTTTAAAATTGAATTCCCTAATTATTTCGAAATTTTGATTTTTTTTATAATTTCCAAAATAAATAAATTCAACGATAAAATTAGTTAGGTCAGTATGCGACCCTGTAAAAATATTGGCTATTGTGAAAAGTAGCTGTGATGACGTAAATAGGAATAATGACAACTTTAGGTGCCATCTTAAATTTTGAAGCCATTTTGTCAATATTTGCATGGCTAGAGGTATTTTTTTTTTGAGTATACCAGAGTATATTGAATTCAAGGGTTCTAGGACAAAATCCCCCTTGATAATTTTTTAAAGAGGACAAAATCCTCCCTGATAATTTTCTTTAAAAAAGGACAAAATTCCTCCCCCCCCCTCGTTCCTGGAGAAAGAGAATTCTGTCAGCGGAGATTTTTTCCAGAGGGGATTTTGTTCTTCTTATAAAAAATTATAAGGAGGGCGGGCGGGAGATTTTGTCCGTTTACCGAATGCAAGCAGATCCTGGATTTTCATTAGATTTTTGGTAGGATCATTCCATTTATAACTGTTTAATCTCTAAACTGTCAGAAATTGAAAAAAATCTAAAAAAAATCTTTCCCCTAAAGTGACATCGCATAATATATTTTTATTAGATATTATTTTTTTTCTTCCCCACACTACCTAGAGAGAGGTACACATCCCATTTCCATTTGTTCATCTATAAATATTTTTTCTACTGCAACTCCAAATGCCAACAAACGATGAATGAATGTAATATCCTTTCGTACCGCAGCTAAGGGCATATATTTTATACAAATCGCTTCAATGAGGATCTACTCAACTGTATTCCTTTTCTTTCGTTATCACATTTTCTTGTGTATTTCCATATAATATTATATTATGTAATGTGTATTTATCCCAAAGGCAAATCCCGGGAAATATGTACCGTTTTGTGTTGCATTATTTTATGTAAAATTGTAAAAGTAATTGTTACATTATATAAATATATATGTACGTATCCTATCCTAAGCTCTGGCTCTATATATATATATATATATATATATACGCTTGACACGCTCACTATATTATATGCTTATGTATGTAGATCTATTTTCTAGAACTAACAAGAAGTTTCCCATTGAAGTTTTTCAATGTGAGCTTTAGAACAAAAGTGATGACAATTTATATGCTTTTCGGGTGTAGATATGGCATAATGGTCGTCATAGTATGTTGGTTTTTTTGTGTTGTTGGTGTTGTTATTGTTATTGTTGTTGTTGTTGTTGTTTTTTTGTTGTTATATACGTGCAATAAAATATATTTTACCTTGTTAAAGGGTAAGGTTTTTGCCAAGCTTTTTTTTTATTTTATGGAAATATGTAAATGTTGCTTTTATACATACATACATACATACATGCATACATACATAATATAAAATGTTGAATCTCGGATGGAGGAAATTTCTATACAACATTTTCTGTACGTGTAGAGAGTATAGATGTAGATAGGTAATAGCATAGTTATGTACTTGTATATAATGTATATTAGGTAGGTAGGTATATATACACAATTATATTAGGTATGTTTATGTACATATTCTGCGGAAACTTTAGAAAATAAAATTAATGTTTTTTTGAAGTTGTTTGAAGTGCATGTTGGAAAATTGAATAAATTTAAATAGAAATATGTTACGTAAGCCATGAAGCTATATAAATATGCGCGAATATATTTTCAGTTGATTTAAGATTGTGACAATACAATTTTTATTATATAATTTTCGTTTGATATTGATATTCTAATATATTATTTTCTTTGAATTTTCCTTTCGTCTCAAACAAATAAATACAAAATATTTTCATTATGTACCTATAGTATCTACATACATACATACATACATACCTAATACATACAAAAGTTTGAATTTGAACAGTCAATTTTGTTTCGACGATCAATATTGGCAAGTTAAAGAAAATAAGAAATACCTATAGGCACCTAATATCAATAAAATTTTGTAATTTAAAATTTTAATTTTCTAACATTAAGTCTCGAGATCAGCGATACTCAAAGTGTGTTCCGCGGAAGTTTTTGGAATTGTTCTTGTTTTGTAAATGAAAATTTCATTGTAAAAACTGGTATGTTGTTAATCAAAAGTCATTATAACTTGAGTACGGAGTTTGTTACCACTGATAGGGTTTTTTTTTTGCTGCCTTAGAAACCACCGATATTTATGTGAAGTAAGTTTTTCCAAGTATTCTACGACAAAAAGTTTATTGTTAACAAAAGTAAAGCGCTCCACATGTTAGGAAAAGAGTTCCGCGATCAAAATAGTTTGGGTAACTCTGTTCTAGATAGAAAATTTATTACAAGGGGGTTTTTTATGGTGGTAAGAGACAATTTTTTTTTAATTTATTATACTCGTACTGTCATTTTGCAGTCTGTTTGAAACGGAAACGGACATATTTTCGTATATATATTGAAAAGCGTGCAGAACCTGGCTAAGACGGGAAAACTATAAGGGACATCTGATTTAGATGGGAAATGTACATTTTTTTCGATAATAAAATGGATGCAGCACCTGACTAAGACGGAAAACTATAAGATTTTGTTATTTATGAATTTATATTATATTCATGTCCTTTTGGTATTAATAAAACATATCGTCCTGTCTCTAGCAATACCGCCTATCTAACATTTTTAAAATTTTTCAGGAGAGACATATAAAACACTTTTCCATAAGAACTACATATAATGATATCTGTACAATTACGGATGTCAAAAAAAATGTCAGATAGGCGGTATTGCTAGAGACAGGACGATATTTTGAATTATATCCATGTGAATTGGCTAAATTCAATGTCTTCTTATTATTGATATTTAGCATTACTGACTTTTTCGTTGCAATCAACTCTTTCTGATGCATTTTTCTATGGTCTAAAACCGATAACCTTAAAGTCCTTCTCTCCTATAATATTTAACGATTTAAGGCAGTCTTTTAGAGATTTTTTTTAAAATCATCCTTTAATTATTTTATGTTTTTTTTTCGAAATGACTACCAGATTTGGGTACATTTTTGACAGATTCATAGATATTCAATTTTTTCTTCTATAAGTATCTTTGAAATTTAATATTTTAAGGATTTTTATATTTTAAGGATTAATAAATACACTGGCATTTGACTTCTGAAAGACAGAATTCACTACAAACGCTCTTTGTATATTTAAAAAAAATATTTTGACAATCGGACACAAATTTTTAATAAATTGGAACAGTTTTTATATTGAATCTTGTATAAGTCGGAAAATTTCACTTGGTCTCTTGAGGTTCCGTCTTAGACATGTTTTACTGTATAATTTTTTTATTTTTTTAACTTGAGAAGGACGGAGGAGAATTTAAATGAATGTTTTTGCTTTAAATATTTGTAAAACTTCTATGTCTGTATTGGTGCACAAATGGGGGGGTTTCTTTTTAAGTTTCAGGTCTGTAATCTTTCAGCGAGCCCCCATTCTATCTAAAGTCATTTTTTGAAACATTTTTCAAAAATCGTAAATATTTTTTACCAAAATTTCAATGTTTTTTTAATTGCTGGTCAATTTCAGAATACAAAAAAAAAATGTTATAATAATTTCGAACCAATATTTGACGCTGGCAAAGAAAATAGGAAATTTCAAAAATTCCAGACAGTTAATTTTAAACGCTAAACCAAAATAAATATCTAATACTATTTACTTAAGATACTTAGATACATTATTTTACTTTATATAGGTACCTAGTATTTAACTTTCTACTTATTAAGGGACAAACTGGCAAACAAAAAAAAAACCCCCAATAAATCCTGTTATTTATCGTTTATATACCTGTCCCTGTCAATAAAACATCAACTCCGTTGGGAATTCGGGATAGGTAATTTTACGTATACCTTCTACCTTTATTGATTAGGTATGTTAGCGAAAAATATTTTTTCTCCATGTATCTTTTTATGAAATCAATTTCCTTTCAATAAAAAATAACAAAAAAAAAAATTAAACAACAAAAATTTCCCATGAACAAAGAGAATACTTAAATTGGGTTATCTATACTCAAAATTTTTTTTTTTTTTATTTTTGTTCCCCGATAAAAATCTGCTAAAAGTGCACATCAGAGGGTTTTTCTGTGCTTGAAAAATTATTGAAATGGGAAAGCTTTTTTTTTGTGGATGCGAGATGTTAGTGGATCGATCATTTTTTATTTATTTTTTTATTTAAGTGAGTTCTCTTTTATGGAGGTTTTTGTATTTTTTTGTTTATAAATTCTTAATTTAAGTCAAATACAGATTGTTTATTTTTTTTTACTTAAAAAAAACATCCCTTTGAACTGTGTGTGGTAGTAGCTACACCCATAATTTCGTTATTGAAAGTAGCAATAGAAAATATGTACTCAAAAATGTAATTCTTTAATATTAAAGAAGGTTTAAAATGCCATTATAATTTTCTGTAATTGATTTCGAAGATATGATTTCCCCATACGTTTTCACTGCACAGTCTAATTGTGAACACTTAAGGTACTGCCACAGAAAGTGTGGATTAGCCGCTGCGGATAGACACTAATAGTCGACCAACAAATGAAATACGCGAAAAATTACTAATGCCAAAAATAAATGGATATTTTCTCACATTATCTATCAAAATTTCATTCAATTCTACCAAAATTGCAATCACAATAACAAAATTTTTGACAGAATGCCGCGGCCAATAAAACGCCTTGCCGCGCGGTCAAAATATGACAGATCACGGCGGGTACACCGCGCTCTGTGTGACAGTACCTTTAGATTTGCTAGCAGGGTTGGGAAAAAATCTTATTTTTCGGAAACAAGTCAAAAAAATCGGATTTTTTTGGTTTAAATCACAATTTTTTGATTTAAATCAGATTTTTTTGAATTTTTTCTAACATTTATTGTAAATATACGAAGAAATTATTTTTCACGTGAAAACTGACAACAGAACATTGTTGTTATTTCTATATTTTGAAGAAAATTCATAATGTAGGCAGATAATTGTGTCTTCTTTGACATTCGTTAGCTGTTTGATGAGAACAAGTTTCGACTCCTTCTTCACAAAATTGATTTATTAATTTGGAGCGAATCAGGCCGAATTTTGAGAAAGTTTTTTTAATCTCTGCTGACGAAGCTACAGCCATCATCAATTTATATATTATTAAAAAATATATTTGAGAGATTTGTTCTGGAATTATAGAACTTATGGATTTCCATCAATTATATTCGGAAATATCATCACATTTTGAAAAATGAAGCCCGAAATGGCGAAATTTTGTCACTGAATTTCATATATTTCTGTATAAAACTAATCGAAAAGATTTCTACACTGAACTCCATTCTTCTTTTATTTCAATAATATTTTTTTAGTACAATTCAATTGAAAAATGGAAAAATAAAAATTTGATTTAATTCAATCCAACCCTGTCTGCTGATAATTCGAAACATACATATTTTTTTTTTGATCAATATCCAATTTTCACACGTGAACACTTTTGGAAGGAGATACTTTTTTTTGAAAAAGAGTGTCGAGTATAAAATTGATTGACATCGAAACTAAACAAACAAACAAAACATCAACTTTAAGAGTGGGACGCATTGTCAAATTTGTCAAAATGTTCATGATATTTTGTGTATGCTCAAAGGAAAGGAAAAAAAAAATACACCGAATTTATTCAATTCACGGCTAAAATTAGTTTTTTCTTCTTCTTCTTCTTTGTATATCGAAAATTACGATTTGGTAAAGGTAGACGACGTATTATATAACCTGTCAATTACAGGGCTCGCAAATGTGTCTTGAGACAATTTAAAATTCAATAGATGTAGAAAATTCAATCCACCCTAATTAGTATTTTCCAAACAAGTAATATACAATAATTTGATTAGACGTGCGTGCTTTTTTGGTTGTGATATACATCGGTGGTAGGCAATGTGAAGCTTTTTATTACTATATATAAATAAGAATATATAGAGCAAATATTGAGTCGACATTTTGAAGCTTTATTATCCGCATGGCTTTTTGATTAAATTACAAATTTATGTTCCTACCTCTACAATATAGGAACAGAAACTTCCACATATTCATCACCATAAACAAATACATTTATAATGAAAATTTATGAATAGAGAAAATTGTGAAAAGGATTTTCGTTATGTACGTACGTACATATCTATGTACCATACTCTCGTACAATATATTTATTGAATAATGATGGACCTAAACATTTTACCATTAACCTTTCTAATTTGCCTCGGTGCTGCGCCAAATTAAATTATCCTCGAAGGCTGCTGGATGATGTATACTTAATAATAATACGGATAGAAGGCTTCAAAAGGAACTTTTTTGTTGTTGTTGTTTTTTTTTTTTGGCAAAAATATCGATTAAGCTTTCCACATGTACCTACTATATACATTCATAAAGAGAAAGAGAGAAAAAGAGATAGATAGAGAGAATTAAACCCTGAATAAATTTAATTTACACATTCGAGGGTTTATAAAATGTTTTGTATGTACCCAGATATGTATACACCCATACATCCTAGTACACATGTTTTGTCCTGGTGAATTGTTTGAAATTATTAATTAATTTTGTTAATAATTAGCATATTTAAAGTTAGTTTATGTGTAACCCTTAAATTATCATATATAGATCATATATATATAACTATGTATATAACTACATTGAATTTACCCCCATATGCCCCTATATATTGTGTAGTACAAATTATACGTATATAGACTCTTCTATACCGTTATAAACCTCAAACAGTACCTAACATGTTCGGTTATAATTTATGAAAATGTTTTAACGTTCGTGACTTATTAATAATATTTATATTTACAAAGGTAAATGATGTGAACCCTTTGAAAAAGTACTTAAACCTACGAAATTTAATAGCTCTGAAACATAATTGGATATTCAGCAGGGAGAAATAATAATAATAATAATAATAATACTACTACTACTACTACTACTACTACTACTACTACAACAGCAAGACGATGACTTGTAACCTCCTTTACCCGTCGTGTATCCAACATTATTTCTTACTACACACATTATCTGCGGTGTCATGTTGCAGAATAGCAAAATGATTGGTGCGGCTATAGGCTTTAGGCCTCATTATTGAAAATTTAATTATCTGTATATATAGCTAGTTGTATAGTAGGGTGGATCATTTTTGTATGAAAAAAAAGAACATAAATCAAAGAGAAAGACAACTACCCAACATTCGGCAAATTTTGTGTTTTTTTGTTGTTGTTATTGTACGTTTTCCACTGCTTCATCGGACATTTGTGATTTTTCTGTATGCGCATGACGAAACCTAGAAAATGGTTACTAAAAAAATCACAAATGTCCGATGGGGCAGCGCAAAAAGTGCAACAATTCACAGAATCAATCAGAGATTCATAAAATATTTGGTTATCTTTTCAATATCAAGAAAGTTAGCATTCGAGCCACCCTATTGTATAGTCGTGTATCGTTCGTTTCACTTGCTAAGGTAATGTATAATGAATTTTGATTGTTTGTTAGGTAATTATGATGTTTTGAATATTGGATAATGAGAGGTGACAGAGAAAAGAAGATCGGCTCTAACCATACCACCATCATCATCACCAACAACCCCATCCATCAAATAACAAATGCGGTTTCTTTGTATATCCAATTAAAATTTCAATTTCTTCTTTTATTTGATAGGAAAAATAATGATTGCTTTGTTCTTTTTATTGTTAAAGATACAATTTAGTATCGAAAGAAGATTTCAACTGGGGTGGGGGCTGGTCAAAATTGGAACTATCCCTATAAATCAGTCTTTTGTTTATATCATTTTAGACACACTACACTTTCATATTAATTTTATGTTGTAACATATTTATTTGCTTCTTAGTCTATCTATCGAACGAGTGGGACTTACAATAATAGTCGATTCCGAACCACCATGTTCAAAAACCAAAATTTCATTTAAAAAAAAAATCTGTTTTGGAAATCTTGTTCAGAGTGAAATTCGAAAACGGAAACTCTTTGTATCGTTTTTCAGACGTTCATAACCACTAGGCTGGAGCGATTTTAGAATTTTCGCGAAAATCAATAAACGGGGGTGAGTCCAATAAATTACCAGAAAAAAATCTTGTTCGTTTAGGCTTAGCGGAATTCGGTAAAATTTTTATGAATCGACGATTTTATTATTTTTCTAACATTACTAGGTTACAATTAGGTTTATTGTCCAAAAATGATGACCCGTAGTATTGTGACCTATGAAATTTTCTATATAAATCAAATTCACCTTATATGGCAGAGTTATTTGTTCGTTTGGATCTGATAATTGGAAAAAAGAAAATCTATCTCCCCCCACTAAAAGATTATGGAGTGGTCAAAATGTCAACTCGAGCAAATATTTTAAAATTTCAAAAAATTATTATGAAGCAAAAATGTAACAAATTTCCAAATATAAATATACGTGAAAAATCAAATTATATAAATCAGAGTCATAAAATAGAAAAGAGAGCATAGAGGGGGTAATCAAAGTAAAAAATTCCATTCCGTTCGATATCGAAAATTATTAACTAGTCACTCACCATATTAAATGTATTGTAAATAGAAAAGCTCCGGGTACAACTAAATCATCAGAACCAGCCGACCACCGTCTACGGAACACAATTAGTCCAGGCATCTGAAATACAAATAAAAAACAAAAAAAAACCAATTAATTGTTATTCACAAAACATGCCAAACAAAATCATTTATTCCGGAATGCAATAATTCATGTTTGTTATGAAAATAACCGCACCTCATGTACATTGTATGTAAATAAACTTGTACAGAAATGCATAACTGCATTGTTTATGTGTTTTATATTCAATTAGTATAGATTATTGAAGCAAAACAAATAAATTTTATAAGAGTGACATTAAATATTTACGTCTTATCAATATAATATGCAAGACAATTAAATGTAATTTTATAGATGTAGGTGCATTGATTTAATACATGACCTTGTATACAATTCTAAGTACATATTGGAGATTATTCTGTGTACACTTACTTAGTAGTATAACTTTTATTAACATTTTGTCGCTCTAATTACCTAATGTGCATAATTTAAATTTTTTATTCTAATGGTTTAATTAACTTTGAGCTCACCTATGGAGGTTGGGTGTGGTTGTGGAACCAACCAGCAGATTTTGCGAGGATCTGCCTGAGACTGCTGAGCATTTACTATCGGGTAAGAGACAAAAGACGCTGGGTATCCATTTGGCGACCCTGTCGGAAGTTCGTGACACACCTTGGTCAGCCATCCTGGGGTTCATTGATCTCCTGGAATGGTAGCCTAGGGGCAAGGCACCAAACGAGGGATATCTAATGGGCCCTTCGGAGACCTAGGGATTTTCGGGCGCTTTAGGGCGCCCGCCCTTACTATACACTAACTAACACTAACTTTGACTTTGACATGACTTTATCACCAGGTTTTTTGAAAAATTTATCTCCTGACAATTTATCTCACATAGATATAGATACGATTTACATAAAATCGCTCTTTTCAAAAAGGTCTAGGGCAAACGATGATGAAATAATAAAGAAAAGTATTTTCGTACTAAGTTGTGGAAGCTTGGAAATCATATTGTCAAATCGGAAAAATGGGCAAGAAAAGAACAATTGGCGAGATACAAAAAATTAAAGTGGAACTAGATTGGATTATGTCAGAAGTACTACGGAGCAAAACGTAATTCCAGTAAGTAAGGATAATAAAACAAAATTGGGTCACCAATCAAACTGCCCTAATGCCGCGTAAAATGATTATTCGTTCGGTACCAATTTTTCATCAAATCAGTTTCCCTGATCTTTCTATCAAACGATTTTTCGTTAGAGAAACTTTTAGGGAGATAAATGACTTGTGAGATAAATTTTTAGACTAATTATAGTTGTTCGTATTGATAATTAAGGAGACAATTCTGGAGAGAAAAAAACATTTTACTAACAAACCGAAGAAATATTTTGTTTCAAATGCACCATTTTTAGTATGAATAGAAAACTGTGGTGGCTTAACTAGTCACTAGCTGTCAATCTATTTAATCTATCGTTTTAACTAAATCTCACTATACAAATGGAAAATAGTTTGCTATTTTATCGCTAACCATTTTTAAAATTCCCACCACACCACTATAATATTGACCTGACAAAAATCTAATCGCTACTGCATGACACATGCCATTTTATAAATACAGCCACCAGCGTTTTGTATGCAAATCAGCTATTGATAAAATAATCAAAGCGTTGAATATTTAGGTCGATTTTACTATATTAGAACTAATATATTTAGGTAGTATTATGTACGTCAGTGGTATAATGGAACTTTATTGAGCAATATTTTATGCAGAACATTGTCTTGATTAAGCTTTATGTTTATTTATAATATAGGAGAAATTAATGCCAAATGTTACGTACGTTCGAAAGTTCAAAGTTCATGAAGCGTCTTTATTTTTAGTTTCATTATCCAGATCCGTGATTTTATGTTGGGTGAATTATTGCTGTTCTAGGTTCTAGCACAGAACGAACATTTCACCTTTCACCTTTCGAATATGAAAAATTGATGTTCACAAATAAATAATTAGTTTCCTTTCAATTTATGTTTTTTTTTATAGACATAGTAAACAATATTTGTTATTGTTTGTGTTTACTATTTGGATTAGAAAATCATAATAAAAATATTGTTTCCATAAATGGTAGGTATACAGTACGTGGCCAGTTAATTAAACGCACTTTCCATATATGCATATATGAAGAGTAGATACGAGCCAGGTACTGTAATCACATAAATGAACATAATTCAAAATAAAATTCAAATAAAAACTTTTTACTTTAAAAGTAAATTGTTTTTTATTTAATTATTAAAATCGGTATTTTTTAAAAATGCATAGCTTCAAAATTGATTTTATTTACATTCTAAATGACGAAAGTGTTTAATATTTTAAATAAACTAAGTTTAAAAACTTGAATGTCAATATTAAAAAATGTTTATTTTAAAAATTCATTTAAATTTAATTTAAAAAAAAAAAAAAATTAAGAATGACGAAAAAGTTTCAAGAATCAACTAAAAAAAGTTTAAAAACTTTAATGCCATTATTAAAAAAGTTAAATTTTAAAAATTCATTTAATATTTTTAACAATTTAATTTAAAAAACATTCAAAATGTCGAAAACCTTTTGAATTCAAATAAAAAAAAAAGTTAAAAAACGTTTACTCAATATTGTAAAAAGTTAAATTTTAAAAATTTATTTAATTTTTAACAA
>JANSTT010007058.1:0-27557 GCA_026745375.1 Platyura marginata
AAACATTTCAATCATAATACCTAATAAATCTTATACCAGTAGCACGTATAGCACGAACTAAAAAAAAAATTTTTAAAAATTAGAATTGTTTTTCATTTTAAAATAATTATTTTTCAAATTGGTTTGCCTGATACCTATATTTTAAAATTTTTTGTAAAATATTGTTGTTTAGTTTTATTAAAAAAAAAATATACATATATAATATATTACATTTATAAATAATGTTTAAAAAAGAAAAATTTTGATGACAATTATTTTTATAACGCCATCAGGTGAAGGAAATAGGCTTTCAATGTTGCAAAGATATCAGCTCCTGATGATTGCGTTTTTGGCCAGTGTGTTCTACGCATTTTACTAATTTTTATTTTTTATTTCTCCAAAATAAATAAAACAAAAATTATAATTTTGATTGTGTTTTTTTTTTTCCTATTTAAAATATTGAGTTTTTTTTATTAGAATAATCCTATATAATCTTTAATTTGATATGTGTTTGCTTCTCTTAAATATACCTTCTACTTGAACTATACCTGCATGAAATGGCCAGTATGACGTCTGAATACGGTCAACTATCACGTGAGTTATCTATCTTTTAAATATATGTAGCTTTTTTGGCTTTATCCTTTTAGTCGTCTTTTTATTTTAAGCGTTTTGATTTAATTATATTAATTTAAGCTTTCCAAATACCTAGGTACTTGCACATTGTTAACGATTTAATAATAAAATGTATAAGATAGAAAAAAATTCTCACTAAACACAGTTATCATTTTGGATTTTGGCAAATTAGATGTATATTTAGAATTCTTATTTTCTTTCTTTTTTAAGAATTTATTATTGAAACAGTCGATCTATTCGCATATAAAAAATTTTTAAGATTGAAATTGCTGACTAATACAATTGACAAACGGCAAAAATGTTAAAAAAAAATTAATAATTATCAAAATCATACTATAAAAAATAAATACAAACTGAAAGTTATTCCAAAATTTATTTTATATTTATATTTATCAAAATTTAATTTTATTAATGTTTTTATGTTATATTAAGTTTGGTTGAACGTATGTCAATAGGGATGCTTTTATAATTACAAATAGCCTGATTAAATATTAGTGTAAATAAAAAAAATATGCATGGAATTTCGGCAACTATTTTGGACAATCTTTAAAATAGAAATTTTGACAAAAATCTCTATAAATAGTCTCTTAAGAGCATGTCTTTATTATTTTCATTTTTTATACCAAAAAGAAAGCACATAATTCACACAATTAAACAATAATTAAAATAATTATACGAACTCTAGATTTAAGTATTGAATAATAATTTAAAAATATTTTGAAATTTTAGAAAATTTTAAGAACACAATAGAAGACAATAAAATAAATTTATAACATATTTTAAACCACAAACATAACATTTAGTTTTATTATTTTGTGATCAAACCATTTAATTTATTTCATTTTGAATTGGGAAGAATTTTTTAATGAAACCAACTAATTAGGAAATAACTAAAAATGTTCAAAATTCAAATTTACATTTTTATTGGTATTTTTTTACTAGAGAGTGAAACCGGAATTGAACTAAAAACCGAAAATCGACTGAACTGAAAAACCGCAACTGAATCGAAATCTAAATTACAACTTGAACTACATTTCCAATAGGTTTTTGGTCTTTTTCGATTCGTTTAGAGTTTTTTTAAAATAAAAATTGAGTAAAAAAAAAGTTTGTACGAATTAATTTTTATTTTGTAATTTTTTTCTCTAATTTTTGTTGTTTTATTACACACAAAAAAAAATTAAAAAAAAACTGCATAGGTATTTATAATTTTTTAAAAATGGATTTTTTTTTGATCTCTGGTTTTGGAACCAAACCAGAAATAAATTTAGGAACATAACCGTATCTGAAACAAAAAAACATTTTGGTTTCATTCTCTGCTTTTTATTATCTATATTTAGTCGATTAAAATATAAAAAAGAAAAATTAGTTTTTATAGAGTAAGTCATTTAATTTTCTTAGGCAATCACATTTTTCTTATAGATATCCTTAAACCGATAAAATAGAATATAAATAACTTTTAATAGTAGGTGCATACGGTCCTCTCCTGATTGGGTCTATTTGTTAATTTTTAATTTTATAATTTTGTTCATATATGTATGTATATTTTCAAAAATTTGTTTTTTTGTTAAAAACTTTTATAATTACAATAATAAAAACACGAAAATTCACCCAACATCCAGTCACTTAATACATAGTCAGTGAAATGATAAGAGAAACATTTAAACGTTCTAGGATCCTTAAAAAAAATGATTTTCAAAAATTTATTGAAAACAAAGCCCTCAAAATATTTTTAAATTATAATTAATCAACAATTATAAAAATAAACCACCCAAAAAACAATTCAATTTTCGTCTCAAACACGCACCCACATGTAATCGAATAAAATAATTAGGTACAATGGAAGTAGTAGAGGACGACTACGGCGCCCTAATAATATCAAGCCTGGCCGGCGGCTCGTTCCTAATTTGTCTCCTCTGCACAGTTTGTCATTGCAAAAGAAAACGCAGACTTCATCGACAACTGGGTTTACATAGAAATACACACTACGATTCAACAACAAGTGCAACAGGTGAGTTTCATTCATTAAACCTAATTAAATTCTGAACAAAAAGAGATACGAAAATTAATTGGGTAAAAAAAAGCTTTAAATTCATTTTCAGGTTTAAGTTCCAGTAGACGCCATTTACAGGGAGGCGGTAGTCTATCGGGTAGTTTACGTGGAATAAATAGTGATATGCTTACAATACCTCCAGTTCCCTTACCACCTACCAGTGTTCCACCACATATATGTATCAGTGATGACTTAGTTGATGATGACGATGATGACGATGATGATGATAACCAAGACGATTTATTTATAAATGGTGATCGATTTTCAAGTGGTGACAGTGTATAGCAGTTGTAGCAAATTATATAAACATTAGTTAATGAATAATTTAGTTTAGGCTCTTCCGATTGTTTAAGAATTATTGTTATACATAATATAGTTAGGATGTAATATGGTTAAAGTATGTTTTACAAGAATCTTTATATAAATTTGTTATAAGCAATTGGTTTTTTAGCACATTTTTAGGAATAAGTCATTTATAAATCATTTATAATAAATTAATTTTGCAATAATTTCACATATGTACCTACGTTTAAATACGCTAAAATAGTAAAAACGTCTATGTAACTTCCATGAATGATATATTTTTGTATAATATGGTCTTAATTTTTAATAATTTGTCTCAAGGACAGTTTATCTCAAATTTAATTTACACATAAGATTGAGAAAATATTTGCTCTGTTTCTATAGGTACCTATGATTATTATGATTATGCAGGATCCGCAAAAAACGACAGACGACAATTAAATTATTCTATTTTTTGGATTTTTAATTTGTAAACAGAGTCAATGATTTTTGAATAACACACTTTAACTTTAACCACTACAAAATTGTAGTTCTTCTTAAAAAGTTGGAAGAGTTTAGAGAATATGCCATCAATAAAAAATGAATGAAAATAAAAAAAAAAAAAACAATTTGAAAATAATTTAACTTTTGTAATAGTGAGTCAATAATAATTTATAAGCAAAACAAAAACGACCTACGAAAAACTAGCAAAAGTAGCAAAATTTGTTGATTTTTTATACATATACGAGAAGAAAAAAAAAATGTTAGAAACAAAATCATAATTTTTATAAAACGAAAATACTAACAAAGTGTTTGTTGCTATAGAAACAAAAAAAAAAGAAGTAAAACATAAAAAATTAATCATAAATATACTTTATTTCTGGACATTATTTAATTATTTATAATTAGATATACATATTTTATAATAAATTATTATTATTACCATACGAAAAAAAAAAATTGCAATTTATTAAATTATAGAAAAACTACATTTCAAGCAATATATATTTGTAAAATATCCAGAAATAAAGTAAAATATAAATTAAATTAAATTATTATAATTTTTATCATTTAATTTGTTAACTATTGTTATGTTTGAATATTGTTTATTTTGAGCTATGAGTTGAAATCACATAGAAGAAAAACGAAATGAATTTCTTGAACACCATAAGATAGGAGGTCCACATAAAATCAAAACAGTAAAGAAAACATTTTTAACAGAAACATACACTAATATTTTTTTACTTTCATCAAAAATAAATTATTGTAGACAAAAATTGTACGAAAACAAGAAACCTCTACTTCCATTAAATATTAAGAAAAAAAAAATTCTAATAAAAATACGTGGCACTGAAATTAAATAGAAAAATAATTAAATAACACAATTTTCGAAAATAATTTATTTTTTATTTAACAAAGTAATATATAATTACCAACATTAAATATTTAAACAAAAATAAAAATATATATCACCAATCTACAGAAAATTATGACACCATAAAATTTATTGAATTAAAAAAAAATATTAACCTAAATTAATAATTTAAAAAAAGACAACATTAGATTATAAGATAAAAAAATTAAACTACAAAGAAATAAAATTAAAAATAAATAAATGAATGTTTTAACAAAAAAAAAAAAAAATGGTAGATTTTGTGTATAATTAATAATCACGTAATTAAACGTATACATACTAAATAAATATTGGGTAATTTTATATTATATATGAATTAAAAAAAAACATAACGAATGATTATTGGTTTCATAGCTCAAATAAAATAGTTAATTCAATTTTATATAATTTCTTTTTTAAATATAATTATTATTTAATTTTAATTTGATTAAAAAACTAAATAAAATAAAATTTAAAACATTTTACTTTGAAAAATAAATTCTTAATATTTAATTATATAGCAATTAAAAAGAGTTTTTTAATTTGTAGACTAGTCGAGGTCTAATCGGAGATTATTTTAAGTGAAGAATGATTTAATTTATTCGAATCGAGCTTTACCAACTGTAGTAAGTATAATGTAAGTGAGGTCACTGAATTTCGATTAGAAAATTTGCCTCTTCGAAATATTGAAAAATGTTCGAATTTTGTAAATAATTTTATATTTTCGGCGCGTTTTTTTTATTTATTTTAATATTTAATATTGAATTTATATATTTTCTTTGCATAGTGTTAAACTGAAAATGGTTTCACTGATTTTCGAAAGCAATGTTTTCTTTAATTAAAATATAAAATTATATTGTTACAATTAAAAATGGTTTTCGAGTGTATTCCGATATCGACTATCTATTATTTTAAAAAAAGTAAAATGTTTAAAATTTATTTTTATCATTTAGAAATTGTAAAAAAAAAAAATTATTTAAATTATAATTTTTGATGAAAAGTTCACGCTTAAAATCAATACTTAGCTGTAAAAAAACTAAAAATTGAATAAAAAGAAATTAACAAAATCTCGGATATAATTAAAACGTAAATTTCTAAAAGCGCTTTAGTGATATTTGTACTGAGAACAAAATATTTTGTTTTTGGAATATGGAGATATTTTTGAAAATTTATAAAAGTATACTATACTAGGTATAATTTGTTTTATCTACTATATTCAATCAATAATTGAAAATTTGATATTTATTTGGCCCATTACAAATCAATTCACCATAATATATAGCCGTTCCGTCCTGGCGTTAACATTTTTACAGAAATTTTTATAAACTAATGGCCTACTTACCATACAAAACAGTATTCTTCTTTTTAATAAAACTATTAAAAAAATTCTGATAATACTTAAAAACCTAACATACATATACAATTTATGTATATTATATTTAATATATTTTACACAACTTAAATTCAATTAAAATAAACACAAAGACTGTAGTAATTAATTAACTAAAAATAAATTTTAAAATTTTTTACAGAGGCCATACTAGAATCTTCCTTAAACAAATAACAACAAATATTATAAAATTTTAAAAACATTTCCGATTCCAAACTCAGTACGTAAACCCGTTTTTATATTGAAAAACAAAACAAAAAACTCACACAAAACATTTTTTAAATTAAATTTATAGAAAAAAAAAAAAAAAATTAAATAAAGAAACGAACGCGCATCTTTATATAAAAATAAAATTTATTATTATATAATGGTATTTATATTATTATAAATTATTATTATTGTAACATTTCATTAATAATATTAACAAAAAAACCACAAACAAGTAATTACAAAATAAACCAAAAAAAAAAACAAATGTAAATGAGCACGTTTTATATAAAAATGAAAATTGATACACTTAGACATAAAAATAAAAAAAAATTATTGAAAAAACAACCAAATTTAGAATTAGATGTCTGTTAAATCAAATATATAATTGAAAATATATTAATTTATAATACATAGTATTCAAAATGAAGCTGTGTTATCAGCTATGTGTTTTCATGTATCCAATAATAAATTATGTATAAGATATGTATTTGTGATAGCATTTCGATTATTTATAATTTCACGTTATAATAACACGTCAGAAAAAGAAGCAATAATGTAGCGTAAGGTTGCCTATTCTTACTTTAATTCACATAATTTTCTTAATCGTGATAATATTTTTATAAAAATAATTTAAAAAAAAAAAATTTAATTTCCCATCTTTTTTGCCTTATAAATTTTTTTTAGTTCTCTAACAAAATATCAAGAAAATAATCAAAATATGAAACTCCAAAGCCTAATTAATTAACTATTGAAAAATTGTCTTGCAGAATACCCAGTTTTGATGATTTCCGTGATATTTTGTTAGAAAAATGAAAAAAATTTATAAGTTAAAAAAGATTGGAAATAAAAATTGACTTGAATCAAGATTATCATTATTTAAATATTTTAACAATTAAGCTAGTAATGCAAATTGCAGTAAGAATTTCAAAATCATTGCATAGGCAAAATTTAAACTCACGCTACGTCACTGACGCTAAGGAATTTTTTTACATTTCTCTGATTACTTGTGCAATAATTTAAATAATGAAAGAATTCTAAGCAGTTTCTATAAGAAGTTATAATTTGAATTAGATTACATTTCTCAAATCACCTCATTAGGTATTTTACCTTGGTATATATTTGAGGCATCAAAATTAAAACAATGAAGTTATTGCACCTATCACAAATAAAAGTATCTTAATTAAAAAAAAAATGCCAAATTAAGTTTGATTGGTATAGAATATCTCATCTCTTTAATGTTGTTTTGATAAAATTATGTGCAGTTTTTTCTTAAAATAAATAAAAATAAACAACAAAACTTGCGACTTATAAAGAAATTAAAAAATAAACTGCATATAGATTTTACTTAATTAACTTTGAGATTACCACATCATATAATGAATTTAAAAACGTAATTCTTATTAAGGTAGCGAAAAAGATTTTTTTTAAAAATGTTAAAGTATTGTACTCAATTAACGAAAAAACACACGTTAGAAAACGCTATTGACGTAAGCAATTCGCTTAAAATAATAAATATCTTCGATTTTAAAAATTAAATACAGGGTAAAATCGCTCACCTACGATTTTTAAAATGAATTATGCAATCGATCTAGTATATTTAAATTTAAAAAAAGCAAAAAAAGAGTACAATATTATTTCATTTTTTTAAATTTTACTGCAAATAGACGTTGACAAATGTTTTTTGAGTCAGTTAAACGAACATTTTTTATTAAAACAAAAATAATATTTTGATTTTACTCACCATATAAATAAGAAAGTGCATTAAAATAAATAATAGCCTTGTCAAAAAAAAAATTCATTTAGAAAAAATTTAATATAAAAAAGCACAGGATTATACTAAAAAACAAAAAAAAAATAAATACAGAAAACATTGTAAAACGTTTGTTTGTACGAATTCCTAAAAAAATGTTGTTTGTTATAATCAAAATTATACTGTTACGTAATAAAATTAAAAAAAAAACAAAGTATGACCGTTGATATAGTGTGTGAAACTTTAAATATTTTTATTTCAAAAATTATTATTCTTTATTTACATATATCTATTCAAAAAAATAAAAAAAAAAAACAAAAATTAAAATCGTAACAAACTAATCGATTTGTTTAGAATCTATTATTTAAATGAAAACAATATTGTATGACCTAGACAACAAAATGTTTAACGAAATTGTATAAATATTGTATAAACTTTGTTTTAACCCGAAAAAAACAAATAAAAATTATATTATGTAAACAAGAAAAAAACGCAGTGCTATTAAAAATGTTTCACACTCAATATAAATGTAGTAATCTGTTACATCTTTTATTTACCATTACTTGACGATTGGAGTAGGTGCACCTGTACATTTCCGATTTATGCTAAAGTTATTATAAATATGACTTCTTAACCAGGTTCAAGAGACTGGGTAATCACAGTCCTAACCACCTGGGAGAAATCAGCAAAAAAAAAACAGTCAACGAGGTGTTTGGATTCATAAATGCCTCTAAATGGCTGTAGCTGAACCTCCCTAGTGACCATAACAACAAATAGGGTGTTCAGTGGTATCCAAACGGCACAACTGTGCTAATTTGAGACCATAGGTCTCGCCACTCTTACCAACCAACCAATGACTCTTGAGAAATTAAGAAAAAAATATTACCCCTGTTAGTTTAGATATAGCTTTTGGGAATAAATGTAACAAAAAAAATTTTTTTTTTATTGGATTGTCTTTGACCTAATTACATGGTCTTTTTCTTTGAATGTTGTGCTAGGCTTCAGGCCCGTAGCTACAAATTTTAGGGTAAAATAAATAAAATCGCGTCCATTGCTCAGTCCAAATTAATCGTTAGGTGTTCTATATTTGAAAGTTTGATATAACAATAACTACTTTAGTTTAACGTGTTCAACCCACATGCTAGTATTTCAGGTATATAAGAATTTTGAAGAATGTATCAAATAACATTTAAAAAAAAAACCGAATGTATCCGCTTCAAAAGGTGAAGTTATTAAACTTAATTCAATGAATTACAAGATAACCATACCTAAACCGTACTACGAAAATTATATTGTAAAAACCGATAACAGAAACAGAACAAAACTGTTTGTATTTTATTTATTTTTAGTTGTAAATTCAATTTTTCTATTATTTATTTTCTGTCTTTTCAAAAAAGTAAAAATGAAAAATATTTGAATTTTTTCATCATTTTTTCATTTAAACTTCCATTTTTGTTATTTTTTTGCTTCTTTCATTAAAAATATAAAACAACAAATGTTTAAGGTTATATTTCCAATTATGTCAATTATATAGAGTGGTTACAACATATTTAGATGTAGATTTCATCCAAAACCTTCTAACTTCGCCATGTAAACGCTTCACTTTAATCTTTATAGAAAATGTCATCTTGACGACTTTTTGACATATTTTCATTTTGTGTGTATGAAAATATTAGGATTCTACATTTTATATGGTGTTTTGTGAATAATAATTAAAGAAATTGCTATTATTACATTAAATTAACCCCATTTGGCAATGTCTATTGAAATAGAGTCAGCGGAGTAGGACTTTTATAATAATAACCCAATAGTTTTTCTAAAAATTTTTTTTTAGCGTTATTCGTCTAATTCAACAATATCTCAAAGAATCAAACCTACATAAGACTCTACAAACACTACAAGTAACATATTTTTTTTAAATGCAATTATATATAAATTTGCCGAATTTGAGTTTAGGAAGAAACCAGTGTTTCCCTGAACACCGTCGACAGTGTTGATGGATTTGTTTCCGATATACATAATGGGCATTGGGATACAGTTTTAAAAGCTATACAATCTCTAAAATTGCCAGACAAAAAATTAATCAATTTATACGAGCAGGTATATTTTGTTATTATGATTTGTTCAATATTGGTACATTTAAATTATTTATGCAGATTGTGCTCGAATTAATTGAATTACGTGAATTGGGTGCTGCACGATCTCTTCTCCGTCAAACCGACCCAATGATTATGCTAAAACAGCAAGAAGCTGAACGATATATTCATTTGGGTATAAATTTTTTAACAGATTAAATGAACCAACTTATATCTTTCTTATTTTATAGAAAATATGCTGCAGCGTGCATATTTCGATCCAAGAGAAGCATACCCTGAAGGAGTTTCAAAGGAAAAACGACGTGCCATAATTGCCCAGGAACTAAGTGGTGAAGTTTCAGTGGTCCCGTCATCAAGATTACTGGCGTTGCTTGGACAAGCTTTAAAATGGCAACAGCATCAAGGACTTTTACCTCCTGGTTGGTTGAATTTATTAATTTTTTTTTAATTCGATTAATTTGCGATTGAACGATTTCAGGCACAACAATCGATTTGTTCCGTGGCAAAGCTGCCATTAAAGATCAAGAGGAAGAAATGTATCCAACACAAATTGCTCGACAAATTAAATTTGGACAAAAATCTCACACTGAATGCGCTCATTTTTCACCGGACGGACAGTATTTGGTTACTGGTAGTGTGGATGGTTTCATTGAAGTTTGGAATTTTACTACGGGCAAAATAAGAAAAGATTTGAAATATCAAGCACAGGTAAAGATAGATGGTAGAATGATTTTTTTTAATGTTTAGAAACAAAAAAAAAAACGTTACAGGACAATTTTATGATGATGGAACAAGCAGTATTGGCAATGTCATTCTCTAGAGACTCTGAAATGTTAACTACTGGCTCTCAAGATGGACAAATAAAAGTATGGCGAATCATGACTGGTCAATGTTTAAGGCGTTTCGAAAAGGCACACACCAAAGGTATAACGTGCCTTCAGTTCTCTCGAGATAATAGTCAAGTGTTGTCGGCTTCATTTGACAATTTAATTCGATTGCATGGTCTGAAATCTGGCAAAATGCTTAAAGAGTTCAAAGGACATACGTCATTTGTGAATGAGTGTGCATTTACCGCCGATGGACATCATATATTGAGGTAGGCGTCCAGAAACCAACATTGTTCTTTATTAAACAATAAGCAAAACAATTTCAGCGGATCATCGGATGGAACAGTAAAAATTTGGTCACTCAAAACAACCGAATGCACGTCAACCTTTAAAACACTCGGGAATGAATTGGCCGTTAATGCAGTTCTTCTTTTACCAAAAAATCCCGAACATTTTATTGTATGCAATCGCTCAAATACGGTGGTTATTATGAATATGCAGGGACAGGTAAGTTGAAAAGGCAAAAATCAAAACAAAAAATTCCTCATACTAAATATTTTTAGATTGTTAAATCATTTTCTTCCGGTAAGCGTGAAGGTGGAGCATTCATATGCGCAACGTTGTCACCTCGTGGTGAGTATATATACTGTGCTGGCGAAGATATGGTACTGTACTGTTTTTCGATATCATCTGGCAAATTGGAGCGAACGTTAAATGTAAGTTGACGTAGATTTTTTTAGATATTTTAATAATTAGGCTGGAATTTTCGTTTTAGGTTCACGAAAAAGACGTTATTGGTCTAACACATCATCCACATCAGAATTTATTAGCAACATATAGTGAAGATGGATTGCTTAAAATGTGGAAACCTTAATTTAATAAAATTTTACAGCAATCTGATTTTTTTTATAGAGGAACCAATCTCAATGTTTCCATACAATCCTTGTCTAATTTTAGACGGTTATTATGAACGTATCTACGAATTTTCCGTTTATTCTTTGACTTTTACACGGTGTAGAATTTGATTTCGATCCTCCTTTTTTCAATGCAAACTCGGTTTTATCATAATCGGCGTAGCCAATTATTTCTTCTTTACTGGTTTTTATTTTCCGTTAGCACCATTAATTATAAAAAAATATGTCAAGACATATCAAATAATTTATTCTGTTTCAATCCTTAAATATATTTAAATAACAAAACAATACCTACCTAATGATCATGATCATTTCAAACATTTTTGTGTTTTTTTTTATAAATAAAACAAAAAACTATCTATATTTATGGTGATAATGATGGTAGCGAAACCGTTGCCAATTCGACATCATCAAAATACGGATGTGACATTGCATTTTTCGCAGAAATTCGTTTGGACGGATCGTACGTCATTAATTTCTAAAGAAACAGCAATTATTCATATGAATCCTATATTTCGAATTGCATAAATCAACAATGATTCGAACTTACCGTAAATATATCATGCGCTTTGTATTTGACTATAACAGTTGGTAGTGGTTGGGGATCCCATTTGGGGAATATTGTACAAAATTCTGGTAGTTCTGTACAACCAGGCCATATAATATCATTTGGTGTGCCCAATATACGAAAAATCTTATAGAGTTGATCAATTTCACTATCACCCGGAAATATTGGCTTTCTCATTATCTATGTACGAAGGGGAGGGGATAGATTTTTTTTAGAAATATAATATTAGTAAAATAGAAATGTAGTCTTAACCATTTCAGCGAAAATACATCCTAAACTCCATATATCCAAACCGGTTGCGTAGAATTTTGTACCCAGCAGTACTTCCGGTGCTCTGTACCAAAGTGTAACAACTTCATGTGTATATCCATGCATTGGTATGTTAAACGATCTGGCCAATCCAAAGTCAGCTAGTTTTATGTGTCCCTCTTTGTCTACCAATAGATTTTGTGGTTTCAGGTCTCGATGAAGAATTCGGTGCATATGACAAAAGGCAATTGCATCTAACATTTGAAACATGTAACTCTGCAATAAATATTTAATTCAGTTGTGTGGTGCAGTTTGTGATTTTGGGTAAATTTATTTTACTTTCACTAGTTTCGGTGTAAAAATTTCTTTTCCTTTGTCCAGAAGTTTTTTCAAATCCATATTGAGATATTCAAATACCATATACAAACTTGAATCGGCAATAACTACATCGAATAGTTGAACAATTGATTGATGTTGAAGCTCTTTGAGAAGTGATATTTCCCGTATGGCAGTCGATGGAACTCCTTCAGTTTCACTGGAATTTTTAGTCTCGTTTAATTTAAAAAGTTATTTAGATACAGATATGCTCAATTCATTGTATGATTAAGGTAATTGAAAAGGGGTTTGGGAAAAAACATAGTTGCCAGGTCATTAGTCAGAATGTTCGTCTTGAAAAACTTATTTCCACCAGATGGATCAATTATAAAACATTTCTGTCGAAAGTCCAAGCTAAATAATAAAAATCTTATTACTCTTCAAACTCTAATCATTTTTTTGGAATTTAATAATCTAAATGATGCATTGAACTGTATTTATTGCTTACTTGGCTTATATATTGTAGAATCTGTAGCTGAATCAACCTACAACGATCTTTGTGCGGAGACAGAACAAAAGTCTCCAATGAAGATTATGCAGTGCATAGAGTACAAATTTTTTTCTGAATGGATTCAATACGGCCTGAATGCACTGCCAATATCATGAAAATTATGTCACAGATCATTCAGATTTAAAGAGGTACCCGTTTAGGCAACCAAAAAGTAAGTATCTACGTTTAATCAGTAACTTGATTACAAAGTAAAGTATTTAAGTCAATTTTATATTTTAACAACATTTTAGCTATAATTACATTTTCCTGTATTTATGTACTTAATGGCTGAAAATTAAGTAACAATAAGCTATATTCTGACATTTTGTATTATTTTAATTGCCCTTTAATGGCTAACATTTTCAATAAATAATTATTAAATGGGACTGCGCAATTCAGATAAAATCTTGATGGATTTTAAAATTAGTTAAATACCTAGTTAGATTTCTATAAATATCAAAATATTTTATTTAGATCAGTTCACTCTACTACAAGCAGTAACGGACTGAAATTCAGATTAAAAATAAAATGTTTTCAAGATTGAACTATCTTTTTGTAGTTTTTACAATTATCTATTGCGTATATTCAAATGTAAGTTTATATAAAATGTATTGATTGAACCTAAGATGATATAATCCAGTTAAATAATTTAAGGAGGACAACCAAATTAAAGGTACAAATATGAAATGTAGTTGCTCGGAGAATCTATGCGTTTATATCAATTGCACCTTGCGACAAGTAAGCAGAAATCGTAGCATTATCGCTTTTGGATTTGAACTTAAAGAAGCATTTTCCAAAGTTAAGGTAGGCTAATCAATTCTATCCAGTTAATTCCATTTGACTGACATAAAAAAAACTGATGTGGCTTAAGTTAAAATTAGTTTTCTTGTTTCCATACTGTTTTGTTTTCATGTAGAAATTTTCAAATTTTTTTTCACGTTTCTTCGTATTTTCTTCACTAATTGAAAGTATTGCAACAACAAAATGCATGATAACTTGAGAACGCATTGAGTTAGAAGCTTGAATTGATTTTCAATGATTAATGTCCAGGGTGTTTGGTATGTGGAAGATCCCCAAACCCCTTCGACTCCCTCCCATATACATACATATTTTGTAAAAAACGTATTTTTCGTTGTTTTCTTCTATTAAATGACAAAATTTTGAAAAAATTTTATATTACAAAAAAGTTTTTATTTTTTGTTCTGCATAATAGGGGGGGATCACCAGTTTTGATTCATGTTTAACTCTTATTGGATTTTCTCACAATTCTTATATGAAATTGAAAAAAAGTTGGGGAGGGATCGGGGGATGGGTGGGATGGGTGGTTAGAACGGTTATTTAGTGTGGAAGCCGTGCAGCTTTACTCAGCAGCGTTTTTTTTTAATGGAAGAGGAGGATACGAAACTCAAGTTTGTGACAAAATGTGGATGGGAGTGATACTTAAAGGAAAGTAATTCAATTTGAATATTAGTTCAGACCGGAATAGAAATTTTTTCACGTCTATGTCATTCACTAACAATTTACGGTGGGGCCAAAACATATGCTAATGGCAACGGGTTTCCAACAAATACTTAGTTTTCAAAATAATGGAATGTTGCCATATTTTACATAATCGTTTTCTTATTTGCCCCCTGAGAAGAAACATAGGAAGCAAATATTAGTTATAGTAAAATCTTTAAAGTGGCAACAGAAAAATGGTGAAACAACGTTGACCTATTGAAGTTAATTGTATAAAGTTGAACTTAAGTCTCATTAGTTAAGTAATATTATATTTAAAAATATTATATTATTTAGCCACTGTCATACGTCTTTCTTTACACGTTAACATTAGATGTAAGCTATATATGTATTTATATACTAAATTGTTTTCCTTATAGGCAGAATATATTATCAGTACAAAACCTTTATTAACTACGGCTAACAGTTTTCGTACAATGTTTAGATATAATTTAGAAATTTGTTATGGAAATGATAAACCAACCGAAAATCCAATAACCAATCCTTTCATAAGAACTTTTGATAAAATGTTAAAAAAATACTCAAATATGTTTATTACTAAATGTCCATTTTTACCGGTAAGTATAAAGTAAGGACCACTAAATAGAAAAACTTTAAATTGAGAGGTCCTTATGATTTTGTCAATACTAATACTTAAGTGTATGTGTGAGTCGAATCGATCTCAATTATTACAGAACAAATATTACTACTTTAAAGACTTTCCTTTGGATGGTAAATTCTTTCCATCACTTGTACCATCCGGAATTTATAAGAGTGACATAATCTATTCATCTACAGACGATTTGTGGATCAAAGTAATGTTTTCATTTGAAGTAAAAAATACACAGTTATTTATTTGGTAAATCTTGGGATTAAAGAGAATTTGAACAATGGTGTTGTGATATTCTCTCAATTTTGATTTTGTTTATTAAAAATGGTTGAAATAGTATTTTAGACGTGTTTTTTTATTGTTTCATTAACTGCTAAACATACATTTTTCAAGATTTACTTTACTTACACAAAAATTTGTAATACTTATGTCGAAAAATGGTAACAAACAACTTTATAGTAGATTTATAAAATAATTAATTTTTGCATTGACCGTCGATAGGATTTTAGGATTGCAGAATGTCTCAACCATAAACATTGGGTCTTTATTTTTTGCATTTTGCATTTATACAGACTGTCCGATTTTAAGAATAAAACATCGAAAACCAAAATTTTAAGTAGATACATACTTAAAAAAACTAACAATAGATAGGTAAGTATACTAAGTGTTTAAGAAAAATCTTTTAAGATAGTTAAATGTGAATCTTTTGGCTTAATTTATAGAAATAGGATTAAAAAAAAAAATTAACAGACTAGTAATTTATGCAAAGGAAATTAAATATAATTAATATTAAAAAATATCTTTAACTAGTTACTTACATCTTATCCTTTTTCGAAAGGCCTGTTTAACAAAATACACCAAAAAATTAATAACTAGGGACATACTTGAAATTGAAAAACATTCATAGATGTAACTTCAATTGAACAACAAAGCCGAATCATGTGGTGCTACGACACTATAATGCGCAGCACCTCCAAGATGGGGCTTTGTGATTCAATATATTTTTCCAACGAGTATTTATTGCCAAAAAGCACTAAAAATACTATACATATTTTAAATATTATTAAGAAAATTAAATCATACCTGTCTAATCGAATTTTTTTCAGGGCAACATACTTTCCAGTCTCAGTGTCTTTTGCCTTATATACTACCCCATAGGTGCCTTCACCAATTTTTTCAATTTTACAGAATTTGTCGACCTCAGACATGACTACGATCATTTCATGTTGATACCATACTAATCACAAATATATTTATACTAAATAATAATACTTTTTCGATAGTTTTAATAAATAAAAACACAAAAATTCTAGGGGATGTCAAACAGCACATTAACATCCGTGACATTAGTAATGTTTATTAAAAAAGACGCGCGAAAATATTGATTCGGCGTGATTATAAATATGGACATGTACGGTAATCGACTTATTTCGTTTTTACTATTCTGCTATGTTTAATCGAAACTGAAATGAGAAAGATACTGACCACTCTATAGTATAGTATAAGTATAACTGCTTATTATATCGAAAGTGTCATAAAATCAATAATTAGATGATTAACTATTCTTTCGCTTTTCAGATAGAATATGACAATTAAAAACTGAACAATCAAAAAAAGCCTTTTGATATTAGACTTAAGAGTTGAGAATAAAAGTTTGTTTCTTGTTTATAAGTAAGGGAAAATAATCCAGTTAGACAATTGAAATTACCTATGCTTTTGAGAAAATTATTCAATACCTTACTAAATATTATATCAATTTTCCTTCCAAGAATTGGTTTTTGTAGGAATTGGACATGTAAAATTAAATAGTTAGTAAAAAGAAGTAAAGTAAAAAAAAAATTAAATTTAAGTTACAAACTCTTGTAAAATAATTAGTTATGTATGTAATATGACCAAAACTCAAAAATTTGTCATGCATAAATTGGCTAGATAAACAAAAATTTTATTAACTTTTCCAATATAAAATAAAATAAAAAAATTCGTACTGTTGATGAAATACAAATTTGTATAGAGTTAAATAGCCTTAGGATACTTTTTTCCCGTTAAAATATCTTCTGGTTTTGATTAAATGGAAAAAGTTTTCTCAAAATGTATATACCACACAATAATAAAGATTGACAGATTGTTTTTGTTTCTTTCATCTAAATTTAAGTTAAAGAACTTTGATAGGAAATCTAATCAATTTATGATTTATGTAATCTAACTACTATAAAGTATGTTCTAAAAATAATCTCAGTTGTATCAATACAATAATATGAGACAATCAAAGCACTAGATAGGAATTAATTTTAGGTAAATATCCTACCAATATATTTTTTTTATAAAAAAATACCAATATAAATTCTCAACAAGGTTATTAAAATCGTTCCTTTTGAGATAGAAAATTATCAATTAACATATATCTGTTTATTCATACATAAAACTATTCAAAAATCATTATTACCTATGACTGTGGAGTCTATTCACTTCAATATTGTAAAAAAAAAATACTTCCTCTATTTATAACTTTTTATTGATAACATAACTAATTACATATTTTATTATTTCACTAATATTAAATAAAATTATAAATTACTGCCTCAAAAGCAAGCTAGTCACAATACAACGTAAGTACCGTTCCGGTCAATAAAAAACTGTCACTCGAAAAAAAATCTTTACATTATACAGTGCGGTGTTTTTCCGAATATCTTCATATGTTCTTCAATTTGTTCCATTTTATTTTAAAAACAATTATAGTTTTTTCAATTTCGCTGTCAATTAAATAAACAATGAGTAAAAATGAAGTTATGTGTTCCGCGCTGTCTGTTTAATATAAATTTTCACCAACTCTAGACACCATGTACAATTCCGTTCCGTTCATTCCAAGTCGATTCCACTTACAACTATAGGTCTAGGGTAGGGCATCAAGAAAGGACTATCAAAACGGAAACCAAACTATTCACAACGTGAATCTCCTAGCTAATAATTTCATACGATAATAAATTGAAATTTTCAAATATCAAAACTTTTGAAAATATTTTTCGGCCGTTCTTTTTTGCTTGCTTCCTTTAACATATAATTTGACTTTAATGTTTCTGGTTTAAGGTTTTGGAACAAGTTTGCCGGACGGTTGTCACAGGCAGTCACAAAGTAAACGTTCAGCTGTTTCTGGCAGTTCCTTGCAGAATTGACAGATTGGTTCTTCCACCACATGACCACATCCATCCTGTGTAGATGTGCTTAGAATTGTTTGCGCCTGGTAAGGAACTCTGTGAGCTTTCAATTTACTTAAGATTATATTTGTTGTACAGAATAATTCGTAGATAATAAACAAGTACTCGGGTAATTATAATCGCCGTAGCCAGAAATAATAGGCTTACTGGTTTTATGGCTCTGTAATATTTGTTAAAACTATTCTATCCTAAATTTTATTGAAGTACATATAACTTTATTTGAAGTTGTACATAATATATACAAGAGTGTGTATTGTAAACATCAATCATTCCTATAGTAGTTTTTAAAACAATAGAACTTAAATTGGTATAGAAGAAGGGTTGTAATTTCTATAATAAAAAGTAATTAATCTCTTTAACTATAGAATGAAAGTCTAGTTAATCTAAGTGGCTCATCTATTGTGTAACATATAGTTATGTATTACATGTAAAAAGAATTATTTCGTAATTAATCATTATTCAACTCCTTTTACTTGCTTCCATCCAAGTAATGTCTGTTCTTGTTTTACCAAAAACAATATACAATATACTTAAAATTAACTTTGGCAAAGCACCTACACTCGTTAATACTTCACCATATAGTCAGAGAAGGCTTAATAATGAACGAAACCAAAATTTTGACCTACAAAATGTGGCGCATATAATATTATGTAATACCAGGGCTTTAATGAAGCGAATGGGTAAAATTTTGCGATTGTGGCATGGTGTGTACAGTCTCGGGGTGGTTGTTGAAGTTGGTGTTGGGATCTTTGTATGTATATACATACACTATATGGGAAAAAGGATGAAAACGATTATTATTCCGAAGAGTGATTGTGTACATGGTGTACACGATACATCTCTACATATATTTAATTTAAATTGAAGATCTAAGAACACATATAAATGGTACTACAGAGTGTATAGTTAGTATAGATGTAGGTATGACTATGACGTTATTTGTTAATAGTTAAATCCAAAACAATAGGTATAGAGTTTAGTGAATATACATAAATGTTATTATATCATAGAGAAGATTGTTGAAAGTGTTTATGCTGAAACAGGAATTACAGACAATAATATTAACAATAATTTTAGAATTCCACAAATCACTTGGAATGTACTCTGCACTCTGTACATAAGTACATACATATGTAATAATAATAATAATAATAATAGTCATTAAATCTACTTATACTTAATGGAGAAATATTACTTTAAATTGAGTAAATAGTGAAAAAAATTAATCTTTATATAAAACCTTTCGTGATTATGTAATTTTAAATAAAAAAGTTGATTTCATTCCAAGCCTATAATAAAACACTCAACAATAAGAAAACATATTTTCAGACAATTTAATTTTCCCAACAAAAAAACATAGAAATTTATATTTGATTTCAATGAGATAACAAACTTCTTAACTATAGATTTTACTTTGACTTTGAAAATTAAAGCTTGTTAGCAAAACGCTAACAGTTGGAATACATTTTTTAATTTAAATATTTTTATCAAGACTTCAGATCAAGTAAGTGCTTGCTAAAGTGGTAAATTTATCTAATTAGTATACGTATTTCTTTTATCAGTTAAAGTTAAGGTAAAAAGGGAATAGCTCACTTTATAAAACTTTATTTTAATTATTCACTCTCTCTCTCTCGTTCTAGAGCATAAAATCTGACGAATGCTCTTCTTAACTCTATTTGTATCTTCCGTAATTATTGGAAAGGAATTGCGATTATGAAATAAATTGGGTGATATGTGTGACAGTTACTTAATATTTTTTTGGCAATTGCATTGATAAAACTGCAAGCCTATGATATTACAGAATGACAGTTTTCTCTTTCATCTGTGTACGCGATTAATATTTAATTGTTAATTTTGTTCTTGATTTTATTATGCGAAATGCTTGAGACCGATTTACGTCTCTTGGCTAAAAAACCTCGTGCTCAATCCTCTTTCGGACAGCTTTTTACATCATTAAAATACTTCACCTGCCAAACTCTACAAATTCTCATACATCAGATGTTTTTTTTGAACATTTTAAATGTTTCCTTCGCAGAATTGGCGAATTTCAGCAATTATTCACTCAAATTATGCGCCAAAGCTAAAAAGAGTCTAAAAAAATTACCAAAAATGTTAATTTTCTGAAAAAAAATTTATCAGAACAGATTTCATTAACAATTTTTTACAATCATTAATTACATTTTTGGGCAAATATACAATTTTTGATACATTTTGTCGTAACAATTTTATGAAGGAAATTCTTAGAATTGTAGTCTTAAAAGAATCATCATCATCCATTACTCCGAGACGAAGGAGTATAGGGCATCAACAAAATCCTTATATGAATTGAAAAGAATAGAATTGCAATTTAATATTGGTTGAAAATAAAATGTTTACAAAAAATCCCATAGAACTTGCATAAATTCATTGTTAATTAGAGTTATAACAAGAAAACTCCTGTTGAAGTTGGATAAAAACGTTGTACTATATGATTAAATTTCAATTTTTTATTTACGTACATAAATATGTGGATTTAATTAAAACAAAGTGGAAGAATTTTCTAAAAATAGATAATATTAATGCTTCCGTCTTCAAAAATTAACGTTTTGTGCCTGCTATATATCTATGCCGAGTTCTCGAGTATATCGTTTTAGATTCCTTGCAGAATATGGTTTTTACCTATATTTTTAGATTCAAATTCAATTTCATCAATTCGAAAAGTTTACAATTAAATCATATTACACTTTATTATCCACTCATAGCACCAAAAGTTTATAACGAAAATTTTAATACACTTTACAAAATGAAATTAACTCTCTGTCATTATTAACGTAATAATAATTGTCAACCTTTCCTATTCATGTGCATTATGACTATAAAAAATTTCCAATGAAAAGTGGTAGAAACTTTGGGCTTATGGTTATTATCGCATTGACTTTCATCCATGAAAAAAAAAACCACTAAAGCCAGTCAACCGGCAAATATCTTTTATAACAAGAAAAAGGCAAATAAAAATACATGAAAAATTGTTATAAACTTATTTTTGGAATTTGTCAAGTAAAATTACCTTGGAGCCATATTTTGGTTTAAAAAGGTTTTCACGATGAATGAGAAAACTTTATTTAATGACTTTATTATACGTACAATGGAGTACTCATTTCGCTTATTATAGCATTGCGGGATGAATTTGATTATTTTATTGGCATATCTACCCCAGAAAGTAAAAAGGGGAGGCGGGTGTAATTGTATATAAATTCATATACTATATACATTTGAATTTAAATTGGATATTTGTGATAACCATGTTAGATAGTTAGTATATTTATATGTATAATTTTACGTTTTATTTTATTGACAATAATTGCGAGATTTCTATATACATAAATTCTTCTTAAACTCTTTCTTCCTTTGCCTATAGTAATATATGTATAATGTATATATATGTACGTACATTAACGTTGAATAAATTTCCACCAAAAAAAAAACCAATCCAATTTGTCTCAATATTCGTTCTTACTCTGAGCTTTAAATTTCGAATAAAATCTTTCAATCATGATCCATATAAGGGCAATTGCCTTCTAAAGGGAATGAAATTATGAGAACTCAAAATAATTTATTATTATCAAGAATATCATTGAAGTGGCATAGTATAACTAACAATTGATAAGACGTTGTTTTTTTTTATATACTAATGGTAACTTTATATACATACAGTGGTACAAAGAATTATTCGTACATCTTTTTTTAAAATATATTTTTGCAATTTTTAGAAAAAATAGAAAACAATTTCCAAAACCTAACATTTTTTTTTTCTTAATATTTTTTAAGGATATATGTATATGTTAATAAGATAATTTAAAATTCATTTAAATTGATTGATATTAGTTTTCTAAAAATTTCAAAACTAAGTATATTAATAAAAAAGTGTATGAAAAATTCTTTGTACCACAGTACCTATGTATATACTTACATATTATTAGCACTTTAAACATAAAAAATACAAGTGAAATATCATATTGGAGAACCACCCTGTACTCATAGGATATAATTTAAAATGAATATATTTCATAAAGAAAATATGTACACTGATGTAAGTATATACGCAAATACATAATGTGGTATGTACAAGTATAATGCATTGACCAGGTATAGGTATGTATATAAGTACCTACACTACACTATATGCTATTATTGTTATATTTAGTTACCAAATCCAAAGCTCACGATAGCTATTATTTACATGTGCTTTGTATACTATAAATTATATCATATTTGCAGCATATAAATCAAAATGCAAATTGTACACAATTTGTAATTAAATCATATAACGATGATTTCAGTTGGACAATAATTCAAACGATGTTCGAGTAATTACACAGTTCAATAACTAAGAAATGTCTGTTACAGTTTAACATACTTAGTAATTTCTATACATAGTTACTAAATAAGTTATAAATAAGAAAAATACATTACAAATTTTAATTAATTCTTATTTAAACAAAGAAAATCAAATTCTAAATCTAATCAATGTACTTAGTGTTGTTAACTAAACTGTAGGTCATGTGAAATATTCAAGTATTCTTACCAAATCTAAATACCCGATCGTTAAAACGAATTCTAAAAAAAACATAAGTAATCAATCATTAAAGTCCAAGTCCAAATAGAACGCCATGAAAATTATTAAAATCAAATCAAATTCGAATCTTACAAGTAATTACAGTCACCTATCAAATGTCAAATCCACTCATCGCATACATAGAGGAAGTTAGATAAATATAGACCACCATAAACAAAATCAAAAATAAAATAAAGACGAGTTATAAGTAAATCTTAGTATCACATTTTATTTATAGTTCAGTTTACGACTTATTTAAGAATTCAATGAACAAATAGACATTTTCTTTCATTTAATAACTCCTAAAATAGTTGCATATGCTAAGATAATAAGGTGGTTCATATTAGCCGCGTGAGCTTTAAGCACTGGAAAAAGTAACTGTTACAAGGATTTGGTTGAAAAGTAACGGATATCAACAAATCTGAATATATTTATATCCTTTTGTCACATCACTATATATTAAACTGATCAAATAAAAAATATGTAAGTCGTCTCCATTATAATAGCGATAATAGCGAACAGTTTCTCACCTTAATTTTGCATTAAGTTTTCTTATAAAATAAACACTGAACAAACCCATATTATAAATTTGCTATCAAATTTGATTCACTTCATCGAGTAAATCTACTGGCATCGTGACAACAACTCAATTATCCTATGTGACCCCTGCAGCTGCATCTATGCAAAAACAGCTTGACAGAAGAATGGGAAACCGATTCATTTACTCTCCCCAAAGGATATGTTGGATATTCTATGGGGGTATAATATTAGTATACCAGAAACTATACTGAGGGGATGTTGTTGGATGTTGGCAAAAAGATTAAGGTATAACATGGTACAAATTTATCTTGTTGCTATCAACATTTTCGAAATAGAAATTTTTGGGGAGGTTAAGGGGGTAAGTTGGGGATATTATAGGTAATGCTTTTATAGGTGGCAGCGCATAAAGCAAATTTACACCCTCAGCAACTTATATATATATTTCGCTTGGTAAAGCTAAATTTAGAAGACAATAGAATTATTTTGATTGAAGAATGGTTGTCAGGAAAGCAAAATGACTGAGAGCCTCTTTATGCAAATGACAGGGTGTGTTCTATGTTTTGCCGCAAGCTTAAGTTCTAAGATAAAATTAGCTATCTCAAGTGGGAATATGTTTGTGTATGTTTTGTGTACATTGTACATATAATATGCTATTCACACATAATGAATATGTGTTAATATTTGGTGTGTCGTCTGTAGCCTAATTTATTGTATTAGCTAATTAGAATCAAAGGATTCTTGTTTAATGTTAAGCTCGCACTGCTATACGGATACGTTAACTGTGATGAGTATGATTGATGATAAAGATAAGCGATAAGTCTATAAAAATAGCAATGACATTTATATACCAGTATGAGCATATCTTCAAAAGGTATTATAACTTTGATATGGAATTTGTAATGTCCTTTAATATTCTATTACTGGTCGTGGCATTCATTCTGTTGTGTTTACCATTGTTGTCAAACCTTAAATATCGGTATTTGTCTTTAATAGCGCTAATTAGACAATTTTCCCTAATGGCGCATATTAGATAAAACAAAGTAAATTAATAGTTTCTGCACACACACACACACACATACTGTTCAACACCCAATAAATGTTATAAATCAACGAAAAAACAGACACTGACTAACCGATAATGGTGGTAGCCGTCTAGAAAATAATGGCCATAAAAGAAATTTATGCCAAATAATATAAAACAAGAACGCTACCGTAAAGTTTCTTTGGGGAAGTTTGTACAACTATGGTCCAATGTTGGCACAATTTACACTTCGGATGAGCGGCTGCAATAACATGATTTCACAGTTGAATTAGTTGTAGTTCACTAAATCAACATACATACATACATACATACATACATACATATATACTAGCAAAAGTATATTGAAACATAGAAGGAACGTAAAATTGTTTGCCGATTTATTTTCGTTTGTTTGTGAAGCATTTTCTGTTTGTTATTTGAGCTCATTTTTTTTTTCTTCATTTCTGATGGTATATCACTCTCTATATTGATTGATTATTATGTTGAATAAATAAAGAGGTTCGCCCTGTTCGACATTAATCAGTCGATGTGTCTGGGAAAAAGGTAACAGATTGAAAAGGGCAAACGTGCATATCAATTATAAATATATAACTACAAGAGAATATTTAATGGGACTATGAAAGCTTTACCTGGGGATGAAATTAAGACAACTTAATCGAAATTTGATTTGAAATAAGGAAATTGAACTAATTAGACCTTTGGAGAATTATAAAATTTTACAAAGTGAAGGTTTTTTTTTTTATGGAAATTTTACTGTCTATAAATTTTGGAAATGAAATTGTCTTTTTGATAATGAATAAAGGGTGTACGTGCATATTAAATAGACAGACTCATAATCTCGCATAAATTTTACTTAGACTGCGGAGGCTACTAACGAATAATTTGTTGGTCTTAAATAATTGAGTTTTATTTTTAAAAGGTACATAAATACATAATACATTAAAATAATTGTCTCATCTTTAATCCAGAATTTAGTATAATAAATAAAAGAAATCGAATATTGCTTCTTGTGCTCCTCAGAATTAATTTTTTCTCAAAATTTTGATTCTTTTGTCAAAATTCTGATCGAAGATATTTGTATAGGATAAATTATTATAATAATTGTGTTTTTATATACGTAGCATCATAGGGTATTTTAACTTTGATAGGGAGTTTGTAATATTAATGAAATTATAATATTAATAAAAAAAAATGAAATATTTTTAAATAATTTGTATTCAATTTACTCAATATTTATTGTTTTACAGACAAAATTTAGGACAAATTTATAGATAATGAAAAAAATTAACATTTCTCTGATATAGACCAACAAATTGTAAACTCAACTTATAATTAGGTATTTTAATCCATTTATGTAAATATATATGTATATGTATATGGTATAACCATCATCATCCGACCAAGAAGTCATTATTTTTAATTGTAATTGACCAAGAAAAATATCTTTAAAAAATAATTCCTATATTTATAACATTTTTCCGCGGAAGGTATGTAAATCTAATTAAATCTTAAGTTAAACGTAAATGTAAACATAATTCAATTACATAATTACAAAAAATAAATATAAAATATGTACATCAACAAGAATAGAAGGCAGCTTGAACCATTAACATAAATGGTAACATCTTCAATGAACGAACACTCAGCATGGGCTTTCAAAAAGTTTTCAAGATCTAAAGCCAAACGGAACTCTTACCGGAAACTTAAAATCAGTGTGCATATAATCCGCATACTACCCAGTATAACATTTATCCAAGCTCCATTTATATGAAAATGTTGAAAATATCTAAAATTAAAAATTAATTTCTAAAATCCCATTAGCAAAGAGTAAAAGAAAATTGAATTACCCCATTCCATTAGCGTAATTTAAAGTGAAAAATGGCAAAACATTCTCTCTTTTGGGAAAAAAAAATCCTCGCTCAAATATATTGTTTTCTCGAAAAATGTTAATATACACACACATACAAACAGACAAGATATACAATACATATGTATAAATATGAATATAGAAATAGAAATATCTCCTGTAATTCACAAAGGACGTAAAAATATGATAAACTAATTAATATACTTTAATAGTGTAATAAAGCTGTAATTGTATTTCCGGCAAGTATCTTAATATTTTATTATGAAATTACCGCGCTTATACGGTCATTGAATGAAAATGATTATATGGCACGGAAGCGAAGGGGAGAGATTAGAAAAAGGTGTTTTGATATTTTGTTTTACCATCAAGTTTTTTTTTTTCGGGAAAATAATTGCTATTTGTCTAAATAAAGTGGTGATACGGGAATATTATGGTAGGTATATAAAATAATGGAAAACATAATGTATATAAGTATAATCGAAAAGATATTTTGAAAGGGTGTCTTTCGGCAGTTAAGAAAAGAAAAAAAAAATTGTAATCTCTAAGCAAGATTCGTCCTTTGACCCATATCTGTATTTAATTTTATGTTTCTTTCTTGTTCTCCATTTTAATTTACAATATTTAAGCAGGATGAATTAAGTTTATTTAAAGTGAAGCTGAAAGATCAACAGGATAAGAAAAATATCTCATGCAGTTGTTGCGAAAGAATAGAGTAAACATTATATTTGTAATTTTTATTTTTATATGGTTATATTCTACTGAGCAATGACGTCATTTCGTGAAGAATAGATCTAATTTATGTATCATAATTTAAAAATTAGTAAATGTACCTCTGAATGGAAGTTCTGTAGAGACGAGCAATTGGTTAATCCGCAATAAGATTCTGATACGTGGTTCATAGTTTGTCGGCCACTGTTCTATAGAATTCCGTCTGAAAATTATATTATATAGAAAAATTAATTTTATACAGAGTACCTACCTACATATAT
>JANSTT010007069.1:0-27551 GCA_026745375.1 Platyura marginata
GATGAGTATTAAGGGGCGTTACAAACTCCGTACCAAAGTTATAATACCCTTCGATTAACATCATACGGGTATAATGAATGATGAAATATAATTAGGACTTAATGATTTGATAGATTGCATTATTAGTTTGCATTTGGAATTTTTGAAATTTCTCATAGTTTTTG
Source organism: Platyura marginata (assembly GCA_026745375.1). Taxonomy (NCBI): domain Eukaryota; kingdom Metazoa; phylum Arthropoda; class Insecta; order Diptera; family Keroplatidae; genus Platyura; species Platyura marginata. Next base: position 165 of record JANSTT010007069.1, read on the forward strand.
ACTTTTTGCGCCAAAGTGATGTGGTAATTATGGAAATTAGTTACTTTAAAATAGTAACCTAGTGATATTGAATCCAGTAACGAAGTGTTGGTTTTATTGTTGTCTAATTCTTACTGTTATCCACATAAATACCTTAATTGTGGAAATATTTTAACAAAAATAATCTTATTTTAGGTAAAATTGTATTTTCAATCTCTTTTGCCTTATACATTTTTTTCAGTTTTCTAACAAATTATCAAGAAAATCATCAATATATGCAACTCAAAATTAAGTATTTATAAAATATTTTTTTTATAGATCTTGTTCTGGGTTATATTGATAATTCTGGGTTATATTGATAATTATCTTGATATTTTGTTAAAAAATCGAAAAAAATTTATAAGACAAAAAAGATGGCAAATAAAATTTTACTTCAGATAGAGTTAAAATAGTTCATCAATTAGGGAAGTAATGCCGATTATAGTAAGAATTTTAGAAACTTTGTATAGGCAAAAATAAAATCCACCCTACGTCACAGACTAAATTCTTTCAAAGTTACAAATTACTATTTTATGTAATAGTCTGGTAGCCAATATTTCGATTCACCATAGTATGAAATGGAAATCAATTGAAAAGTACTCAATCGCATGGATTCTGATCGTAATAGTTTTAAAAGAATACTATAATCCGGTTATAATTTCAGCGAGATTGGGAGTCTTTGTACAGCTGGAGTAATTTGAATTCATTACTTGTAACTCTGGAACCTTGAACATACTAAATGTTACAACTATACCAAATAGTGCTAAATCTATACTAAATTTGAACCTAATTAGAAGTAATTATCTGGGTTTGTGATTTGCGCATCTATAGCAACCACTGAATGAAGCTTAGGTTTCTTAAGTCTATTAGGGAGAATTTATCTGGCTCCTGATTTTACATTACAGTGTCCAGATATTTTTTAATTAATTTTGAACTAAGACGCTTTAAGATCACTTGGCTATTTCAACAGATATAAAGATACTGAACTTTAATCGATAGTTTTTGCATACAATATTATTAAAATGACTTCTGCTTGAATATAGTATTCGGTATCCCTCGAAGCAATGCCTTTCTAATACTCAGTGCGACTTCAAAATCACCTCGTCCATCTGTCTCCATTCTTTTACTTTCTACATAGTCGATTTCTTTAAAATTATAGATTGTCCTACAGATTAATCTGGACCTAAATTTTTGTTTGTGGATGTATCTGTAAGCACACATTTCATAGTTTTCGCTTTTATTGCAATCTTAAGAGAAATAAATATTAAGCTTCAAAATCGACGATAGAGCGGCATTTAACTAGTATACTTATGCTTGCATATCTTTCCAATTTTCCAAATATGTCGCTATTTGACAGCTGACTACCATTAAGAAAGCATAAGTATAAGATATTTGGGAAAAAAATTGTATGCAAATTACTACCTTAAGCAGCCTTTATGCTTCATGACTAATGACTATCTACATATGTGTAGAAAAGATTCCCATGCTACCCTTCATTAAAGTTTTATCTTCAATCCAACCTAATCCAACCGACCAAATGGCTCAGAGCAATAAGTGGTTGGCTATGGAGCGGGGGAGGTCTCGGGCTCGAGACCGACTGGGAATGAAACATGAAGTGTTTTTCTCTTGATTTGAATCTGAGGCCGGATGGTTGGATTCCACTTGAAAACAGTCTAAATAATGGCATTAACTTAAAAATGACAATGCTTAAAAATATCGTTAAAATTGCGAGCATTTGTAAGCTTTCCGTAAAAAGAACACCTCAACTGCTCCATTGTTCCACAACAATTGAGATAAATGTGTAAAGATGATTGTCTATTAGGCCTATCTATAGAGACCTAAGGAATTTCTGGGACTCTCGAGCGCCCGCCCTCTCTCACACTAACTACCCTTAATCCAAAAGTCATAAAATGTTAATTACGAGTAATGGCTGTTCCTGTTGTTAATAGCGGCGATCATCAATGAAATTGCCATTTACATTCTGATTTCAATTATATTTATTTCATTTTTCACTTACTGACTGCCCACCTTCATAGTTGTTCCAAATCATTAAACATACATATTTTCTTTATATAAATAAATAATAAGGAATGTTGTTTACCCAAAAGTATTGAAAATAAAAAAAATATATCTAAATCTACATAATAATTAATTAAAGAAAAAATACTACATGCAAATTGACAGACTACGTAGAAGCCAATTTTCAATTAACTTTTTACAAAATAGGTACGTGATCTGTCCAGATTTACCCAAAACTAAAAGATTTAATTGCATTTATTCGTACTACAATTTCAAAATTATTAATATTATTTAATGTGCTTGTTAACTGTACAATGCAAAGCGTAATAAAACAATTTAGTGTAATTTTATTAGTATAGTAAGAAAATTGTTGCTATATTCATCTATCTACATACTTATATATGTATATCTATACCTTGACTACATTATTATGTACAAAATGTGAGTAGTTGAGTTCAGTGTGGTTATTTTGTAAATTAAAACCATAAAAAACGATTACTTAATTACATGTTTATTTTACACAATGTTATAAATAGTTTATTTTACAATATTAAATATTATTTATTAATAATTTTATGTACAAATATCATATCTGTATATATGTATATATAGAATATTACATGCGCGCGCACATTCACACATATTGTTCTAATTATTGGTATATTTTTGCAAAAATTAATTTACTTGTGGAATTGGGGATATAATAAATTACAATTTGTCTACTATATATGTAATATAAATAATTATGTTATTTTGTTTTATTTTATTTTGTGGTTGTTATATAGGATGGCTTTTTCTACAAGAGGAGAGGATATTAGCGCTTACTTTGTTGAGATTGTCCCTCAGCTGGAGGAACAAAACCAAATCCAGATCCGCCAACGATTACACCGCTATTTTCATTTATTCCACCAGGTGGTTGGGCTGGAAATACTACGGGACCTATTAAAAATTATAAATTATACATTAATTAGTTGTCAATTTCTTTGTACATTAACTTTTTACTAACAAATACTTGTAATAAATAAAAAAATCGCAAATTGTATCTTTGACATACAGGATTAGAATTACAAAAAAAAACATTTTTGTCTTAACAAAAAATTCCAAATTTTATTCTCTAAAAATCGTTCAAACCTTTTTTTCCTCAAATCTTTTTATTTTGAGAGGTACAGTAATTTTTATGTTAAGGCTACAACAGAAATTAAAGAAATTTCTATCTCACAAATAGAACCTGACATCTTTGATAATTATAATGACCCTGGGACTATCTAAAATAAAAACTTAGATCATTTTAAATGCAGTTTTTTAAAAGGTGATACAATTTTGAGCTTTCCTAATATTAAAGTTGCGGTTTTAAAAGTTTTGTATTTTTATATTATTTGGAATTTGCAGCAATTTTTGCCAACATTAAAAGATTAACCAACAAATTTTAAAATCCTACTCATGTGTTTCTCAGAATTTTAATGTGAATCCTTTCTGTATATTTTTCATTTTTATAAAACGTTAAAGCTATAGGCATAATACACCGCACCGTTCGGTTCCACTCAAATTTAACATCTAGTCACAATGACACCGTTCCGTTCCGACAATATGAAAATAATAAACCAAGTTCCAAAATATTAAAAGCAAAAAAATACAAAAAACAGCGTATTGTTAATGGTTAAAAAAGTTTATTTTCATTGATTATTTTCTCAAATCGAAAAAAACGTATCACTTAGATAGTTTTAAAAGCCAAATTGAGGTTATGTGTTCCGTCCATTCCGTTTAATTCTAATTTTTGCCAACTCTCGACGTACCGTTCCGTTCCGATCATTGTGACATACCTTCCGTAAAGCCTATGCATTTGCATGCTATGTTGGCATTTTTAATATTTAACCCTTAGCTTAACCCTTGAAGGTCCAATGGACGGCTAAAAAACGGTCAAGATGTTTGATCAGCGCTATAAATTTTTTTTTTTCATTTTCTTCCATCAAAAAAATTCTCATTATGATTAAATCAATAATTCTCTAAATCCGCCACTGTTCTAATCGTCATCTCTTATTTCGGTAATAATAAAAATTGCTTTGTCTATCTTATGACAAAAACAATGCTAAATCTTTAATATAATTTCCATCTAATTACGAAACTAACCAAACATAACTCAAATTTTGTCAATTGTAAATGGGAGCCATGCTGTTACTCTTGTATGTATTGTATTTGTATGTACCTAGGTATTGTATTATGTAGTGTAGATACATCAGAAGTCAGAACAAATATCTAAAAATCTAAACTAAATCTAAAACGTCCAACTCTTGATCTTTGTGAAAATATGCCTCCTTCGATAATTTAAAATCGATGATGAATGGGGCGAACCAGTTCAGTTGCAAAAATCCGAAAAATGTTTTTTATAAGTAAAATTTTCAAACAAATCTTTTCATAAAGACCACAAAAATAAATTGCAATTAAATTTACATTTTAAAGTACCGTGCTTTTAATTTAATCCAATTAATATTTTTAATTAATCAACATGATAAAGTACATCTTGAGATAATCTAAATTCTTTTCAATTTTTATTATTAATTTTTTTTTGGGCCACTCAGAAAGCACTCTACCCTAAGTCCCTTGCGGAACCAGCGATCATCGACGATCAATGGAACAACGATAAAATCATTCCAATGATCTTCCTCACGCTTTCAGGCAAAGCACCACATCACCTCATCGTGGTTGCCATCCACTTCTAATTTGACTTAGAAACGGTTGAAGGTATACTACAGAAATGATCCTGTGAAGTATAGTCTTATCGATTCGTTCATATCGAAAATTACTTGTTGAAATACATGTGTACTGCTACAGCGAAATATAAGTGAAATTGACATTTGTAAAAATTTTATTCATTCGATTTAGTTCTTCTTCAATGAATTTAAATGCTTCACGTGTACGTCACAGATTTTGTTGTTGTAATATAGTAGTGTAGATACATTTCTATTTCTACACAAATATCCGTTATCTCTATTCATTCATGGAAATACTTTACTGTTCAGGTAAAATGTACGGTAATTAAATGTTAAGATGACAGAGACGGTACCTACCTATCTATGGATTGTAAATTTATTTTTGAAGTCGAAATGTATGCAAATTTAGTTAAATTAAAAAGAATTTACTACCAACTTTATTAACTACCGAACAAATAGTACTTTATAACCGTAAATATTTGTACGTGAATTAAGATATTTTTGTATACGATTACGATTATCTCATATAATTTACATTAAGTACATAACATGTTATGTAGGCATATTGTACACTTGTACGTACATATAGGATGTGTGTGGAGTGTGTACCTTACCTGCCCATATGTTTTGTATTTATTTACATTGTATTAGGTATTCTCGTATTAAATTATATTAGAATTATGATTAATAAAAAATTAAATCTAATAAATACCATGACTTCTTGTTTATTTGTTGTTGTTGTTGTATGTACATATTATGTATAGTGCTTGTACATATTAATCATGTAGATATGTATATTTCAATAAATTGTAATTTATTGTTGGCAATATATTTTAATTAAAATTGTGTTTACCTGAATCAGTAACGTAGCGTGGATTTTATTTTTTGCTTATGCAAAATATCTCAGAATTTTTTACTGTAAACCGCATAACTTACGTAGTTGTTGAAATATTTTAATAAAGATAAATTTATATTAAGTAAAATTTTATTTTCAATCTTTTTTGTCCTATACATTTTTTTCAGTTTTCTAACAAAATATCGAAATAATCAATCAATATATTATATATGCAATTCAAACCTAATTTTCCATATCTTGTCTTGTAGTTTTGATGATATTCTCGATATTTTGTTAGAAAATCGAAAAAAGTTTATATTGCAAAAAAGATTGGAAATATAAATTTACTTAAAATAAGATTATCTCTAGGTATTAGAATATTACAAGAAATAAGTTATGTGGATTATAATATAATAATTTTAAGAGACACATAACATAACATAAAAATTAAACTCTTCCTACGTCACTGAACTGAATGGTCTTATATAGTATCTATACATCTATTTACTGTTTTTTTCTTTCTTTCAATAATGTAGGAGTATTAAATAATTCGTATAATAAGTGGCGTATTTGAATTTGAAGTACAAATTGTCTACAGGGTGTTTCAATAATATGCAACCTTCTGAACCAGAAATTAGAATTGATAGTGCCTTTTAAACATGCATACTGCAACTTATATTAAATTAGAACGAACATTTTCACAACTATATGTACAAGTTCTATATGAGACTATACCAGTCACGAATCCTGTTAATATGTAACGGAAGGAGTGCTTGTCTGAAGCCCAAATGCCTATTTGATATTTTGTAGAATTTAGAAAACATTAAGTTCACTTAATCCTTAATTCCCTTTGTAAATGTTAGACCGCCATTTATTGTTCGAATTTTTTGCGGACATCAATATAATTAGGTCAATATATGTTTCAGTAAATAATTTCCTAAAACCTGAAACTGTCGTGCAGCAAATATGCCTAAAGACTGAACTTACATGAACATAAAAATTTTATTACTACTTTTTTGTATCTACTGATAATTAATTTAATTTGTACTTATTCAGAAGCCTTAAGCAATACACGGACAAACTTTTATTAATCGCAAATATCAATTTTCAATTATTGAATATTACAATGTACTAAAATTTTTAACATAAAACGTTCACGTACCAAGAGAAATACTTTACGATCATAAATTTTATCGAATGGAATATCTAGGCTGGAAATAAAACTTGAACTCTAAGGTCACTATCACATAGCAATTAACTGTGTTGTCAGTTTATAAGGGCCATTTTAGTTGGTAATGGTTTTGGTTACCAATTTAGAATAATCATTTGATTTATTTATATGTAGAGACACATAGCAGTAACATACCAACTACCTAAATTGAGAAATTGAAAAAAAAAATGTACAATTAATCCTTCGAAATTTAATCAATTATAAGAGCTGTTGTGAAAATCGATATGAACTGAACATAGACAGTTAATTTACCTACAACATTTTGCAATAATCCATAAACACAGGTATTATTCATCTGTGGTATTTGCCGCAAATACGAGTACAATAATTATAAATACATAGAGTAAACTATATAAATAAATAAATATGTAATAGGTAATTTACATATGACATACATTACATTACATACTTGTGATAAATTGCCTGATGATTTTTTTTTTGCCTAATTACCTGTATTTTCTCTTGGATCTCGTACATTTGGCTGTGCAACATTACCACCAAATGCACTTGGTCCACCAAAATCACCCGTTATTGCGTTGTATCCAAATCCTAAGTCTCTTCCAAAATTACTATCGAAAAATTGGCCGGTAACCAATACCACACATAGACAAACTGTATAACACACGCCAGTCTAGATAAAAAAAAAAATAAAAAATTATTTAAAAATCATCAAAATTCTTTGATTCGGAAAAATTATGTAGAAACTCAAGGAACTTAGGCTCTGAGGTAGGATTAAAATTATCTATCTTAATCTCAAACTATTTTTGTTACACTTTACATAATAGTAATAATGATTAAGGGACCAGTTAGCGCCCAGACCAATGAGAACCTTAACACCATCCTCTGGTTTAAAAATTCCAAAACAAGATTTTATAGTTCCTTAATTTGCGTATACTCTAGTTCTAGGGTGGTTCTGTCAAAAAAAAAAACTCTTCTGCGAATATTTATGTAGAAATTGTCTCCTTCTACATGGAATATTGCATTGAATTTTTTTTTCCTTTTTATTTTGTACAACCGGGTATCCTTATATCCTGCAGCTGCCTCTATTTCCTTTCCATATTTTCAGAAAATATTAGCGTTTCAAATATAAATCTTAACAACTAGGAGAAATTACTGAATTTCAACTTTTTCATACGAAATATGCCTGTTCCCTATTTTATAAATTTTACTCCTACAATGAGTATACAGACAATATGTGTTCGTAATGTTTCCACAAAAACCACCGATATTTGTTTTTGCTGCACTTTTCTTATGGACATTTTATGGAACCAATTTAAGTTTAATAGGCCAGAATTTTGTAAATTCCTATAATGATCTTTACAGTCAGATCGTCAACAAATAGACGATATGTCAGCATCTGTTATGCACTTCAGAACTTTTGCTTTTACAAAACCGACGGTCGATATTTACGACAAGAAAATGTATTGGAATCTATACTTGTACTAATTTTCATCTACAGCAGTCATTTTTGGATTTTCAACATATAAATTTCAGTATGTGGGGTACGTTGCTAAAAAATACTTGAAAAGATTTGAATCAATTATGCCAAGGCAAAAAAAAAGGGATAGATAAAATGTCCCCATATAATTTTGTTTAAATATAGACTAAGTAGTAATGATTTCGTAATCAAAATTGCATATATAATTTTATACTATGTAGGTACAAGTAATAAATAGCAACTGTTTGTATACCTACTACCAGTAATTTTCAAATTAACAATTTAACTTTAAATGCTGTTTCCAATTCTAATTACTATATAAGGTAAGAATGTGCAATTGCTCGGTTATTCATCAGCTTAGGTCAACTATAATAAGTATCAACACTTATACAAATTAAATTGAATGAATTTGTATCAGAGCAAATATTGTCTAATTCTCTATGATTTAAAACCAAAGTAAACAGCAAGTAACCAAGTCAATAGTATAATTTTATGTGAAATACATAACATTATTGTGTATGAGTAATTATGTGCAATTAATTTGTCGGGGAAAAATTAATAAAAATTTTTTTTGTTCTCTTGAGAATTACCAACTTTGCTATGCACACACATAAATTATATGAACGCCTTCAGACCTAAATATTTTTCTTATGAAAAAAAAAATAGCAGGTCGAAAGGGGTTAATTTGTAATTTTTTTTGAAGCGCATAAACTCTCGGATGGGTTTTTTTTTTAAAATTAAGTATGCGTATGCTTGAAGTGGCGAGGCATTCATTGAATACTCATTAAACAGTGCTTTATATAATTAAATGAAAACAAATAAAACTGTAATTAAATTTGTGATTCGATTCAATCCAATCCACCATATAATTGTGGCAAATTACTGAAAATTTTGCTGGGTAATATCCAAAACCTAATAATTGCTTAAGAGTGCATGGCAAGGGCAAGTATATGCCTGATTATTGCAATATTTTGTTTCACACTTTTCGCTTTCACAAATTCTATTTGAAATACATAAGGGGAAGATTTTTTTCGATTTACATTTCGGAAAAAAAAAAAATTTCAAATCTAGAGCATACTTTCTTCAATCCTTTCATGAAAAAATAGAAAGTAAATTTTTCTTGTCGGTGATTGCTCGCTCGATAACACCAAGAACAGCGTTGAGCTACAGACATAAAATTATCAGTGTAGATTTTATATGAGTAATGAGGTAAGTGGTATTGTTAATGAGCAAAATCCCCGTGCGCCTCTTTTGACAAAACCAAATTTTTTCGATTTATCTTCCCTAAAAGAAAGAATATTGGAAAATTTATTAAAACAAAAACACTTTAATTTTAATATTAGTTGGTTAACCTTTAAAGGACCCCTCTATATAAAATTACTTTAAAATGGCAACTAATATATGAATTTGAAAAAAATATATATTTTTGGAAGTAGATAAAATAGAATCAAAATTTTTAAATGGTCGTTAGCCCCTATAGAACAGCTTCCCATACAAAATACCTGACTTTAGATTGGTATCGAATAGTTGTGTTGTTCTGTATAATAAAATTTACACTTTCCACGGATGATACCCAAATATCCAAATAATTTCTAAATCTAAAATTCTCAGAGAACGAATAAAAATTTAGTTCATAATCTGTGGAATAAATAAAATAAAAAATTTCAATTTTTTTTTTAATTTTATCTTTTAAAAATAAAAACTAAATTTTTGGCACTTTTCAAATTTTTTTTTTTTTTTTTAATTTTTTTTTTAATTTTTTTTTTAATTTTTTTTTTAATTTTTTTTTTAATTTTTTTTTTTATAAATATTGCATAAGTAAGAACCATAAAGTAGATAAAAAGCTTCGACGCACAGAGCATTCGAATATATAAGATAGAGGCAAAGAGGTGATCAAAATTTAAAATTTATGAACAGCAAAGACTTCACTAAAATTGTATGGCAATTTTGTAAAAGATTCGCTTCTGCATGGATCCATCTGCCAATAATGTACCATTAATAAGTAGTAAAATATAATAGTAGGTACTTAGTAGTAGTTTTTAAAGTTGCTTCCACCTTTTAACTTGATCCAAAGAGTCCTTTAGAGTTTTATTTGCCCGAAATATAATAATGGATTTTTGGAAATATTTTTAAAATGTATTTCTGTAGATACTACATCAGTAATTTGATTGAAAAGAGAAAAACGGTACATGAATTTTACCTTCCTTCAAAAATTTGTTCAGATGGCAAAAATATATTTTGAGGGTGATTATTTATCTATTCTTTCCTTTCCTTTCATTTTCGCATATGCTTGAATTTTATTTACTTTAATTTAACATCCAACTAGTAAAATAAATCTAAAAACTAAAACCTACACACCGTGTACTGTACAGTACATACATACCTACATAAAATTAATATCCAGAATAAATTATAAATTATTTTAGTATTAATTTGATTATTACATTATTCACACATAATACAGCAACTTACAAATAACGGGAAATATTTACTCTATTCGAAAATTTATGTATTATGTCATTAAAACACCTTACAGTTCAAACAATAATTATATTCTAACTATAACTGAAATTAATTACAATGATAAACTAGTAAATAATGTTAATGCAAAATTAGCGTACCAGCACACAGAATGGATTTAAGCGAAAGTTCATGCAAATATGTACTTTTCAATACAAAAGTGTTTAGCAATAATATTTGTCTAGTCTAGGAGTTATACATATATATATATATATATATATGTATATACATTTCTAGCATAGTACAGTCACGTATAACTAAATTTGTACACGAGAAATTTGTTAATTTGATTAATTAAAATTCATTAACGTTTTACAATGCAGAGAAAAACATTTGTTTAAATCGTGAACAATTAAATTCATCTATGTATTTATTATGTATCGGTTTGTTCTGATTAACAGCACTCTACAACACTGTACTCTACTGTATAACTCATGTCAGAATGGGTTTTTTTCGATTTTAATACTACAATATAGTGTAACGTAAAGTTCACAATAAAGTGCTGAATATATAATTAATAGAGATATTGAGATAGACCATCATTAGAAGAAATAAATATATGAAAGATAGTTTCTTCGATTAAGAAGCCAGAACAGAGCCAAGACAGATGTAGTTAAGTTTTTTTTTGGTTCCCATTAGTAAGTAAGTATTGACGTAATTAATATGCGCTCTATTAATAATTAGTGTCAATCTCTAGTTGTTCTCAGACTGAACAGAACATCATCATGGCGGCTTATTTTTCAGATCAACAAATGTATGTCACCTGGTTGATTCGTTCAATATACTGATACTGCTACAACTTTGGTTGAACAGAACAAGGTTTTTTGTAACCAAAAAAAAAACTTCTAAAGCCAAAAACATTACCCCGGTAAATAATAACCGCTTGAGCACCATATGGACAAAAATGAAACAGTTTATTCAGGCGCAAAATTTAGTCCGCATAAACACGATCATCAATTGCAATGATGTAAAAATACGAATTGTTTTTTTAAAAACCATCAAATGTTTAGAGATTAGACGACTTCTTGATAAAAACTGTTAATCTTTTAATATTAAGAATTAATTTCCCAAGTAACATTATTTTACTAGAGTTACTTTTACTTTTAAGCGAAGATTCAGTTACTAATTATTTTTACCCAAGTATTTTATACAGGCAAAACTTAGCATAATACTTCCTTGTGCTAATTAGGTTTAGATCAATTACAGTATTTATCATCATGTATCGCACGACACTTCGTTATGGAACCTGGCGTTCTTGAAAATTTGCCACAAAGAAATTCGGTCAATTGCCTTTCATGATCTTTGCTCTGCACATGCACCAGGATTCAGAACCATAGGTAACCACAGGCCGAATTTTTTTCTTTTTTTTAAAAAATGAGAATTGTATAAAAAATATACTCTTTCAAAATATAAAACCAAATTGGTTACAGGAAATAAAAATTTAAAACAAATTTACGATTTCGTAAAATTGAATGAAAACTTATCGATTACGATTACCGCATTACTCTGATGGCAATACTTGGCAAAGTAATCGTTTGTTAACATAAAATAATGCAGTCAGATTTTTTTCCTTATATTATTATTATAACTATTTTGTAACTTTTCCTGGCACCAATACCAATTGAATATTTAAAAAAAAAAAAAACTATAAATGCAATCAATTTGGATCGCATATATGCATGCACACAGTGCATAATCATTTTATTTGTCCTCGGGTTAATTTACACTGATTTGATAGTATCGATTATCGTTTTCTATATATCGAATAATGTGCAATTATTTCGTACGTCAGGCTAAGCCATTGACACATTTTAACTTCTATTTCTATATGCTATAATAATATACCGGATAATCGAAATTTATTTATTATTTATTTGTGGTATTTTTATAGTTATATTTATACGTTTGTCGCATTTAATATATTTTTATCACACTTTGTTGTGAATTTTCTAAGACATTTAAAATTACATATATTGTGGTATAGCATAAATTTCTTTGGATAGGTAATAAAATAAAATAAAAATCACTTCATCATTCGCATAAAATTGCTAGAAATTTTATCAGAAATTCTTCACTACATCATTTTATCTAATGGAATTGTTTCATCTGTAAAAGAAAGCATCACTTCGATTGAATGACCCAATGGGGTTTACAAAAATTGCGAAAATAATTTTCTCAGTAGCTTTTCACTAAAGGTTAAATAAAATTGTTGGCGTATACCGTTTTTCTCTCGAAAAAAACGCCTAGACGCTGTAATATAAAGTTTTTTTTCCCTTTTTAAAAAAACCAATACAATTGAACACTAAGCGGGCAACACCTTGATAATATTTTTTTTCGGAAGAAGACCAGTAGTCAGAATTTGACGATTTCTAAATGAAGATTAGCTATCGATCAGACGGATCATAATTTGCTCAACTTTTATCTTTCTATTCAATCTCATTCAACTTAAGAAATCTTTTAACCCGTTCAGCGATAACAAATAAAGAAACACACAAGAAAATCATATTCATAATGTTATTGTTGATCAAATGTCTTTATCAAATAAAAAAGACTCATAAATTCTTATAGTTATTACCAATAAAAACTGCATTTTAATAGTAGAACTAATTCTACTCGAGTTGTAAATTGAGTTATAATCATTCTATCAATCAATTTGTTTCGTTTGTCAATATAATTAACAACTCTTATTCGATTAAATTAAACATAATTTACATAGCTGAATGGGGCATTTAAATTCACATTACTTAAAGATAAATCATGATCATGATGTCTTGGCATCGTGATATTCTTCTTAGATAAACATAAGGCATTTGAAAGAGTTTTAAAAACATTTTCCACATTGACTTTGAACGATCAGATATCCTACTTCCGATAGAAAATCCACTATATAATCGTGATAAGCTTTAAATCTTGTATTCTGTAGCTGGGTTATTATGTAATAAATGACAGTTCAAAAGATTTTTAATAATTGTTAAGGAAATAAACCGTAGGTATACGCCATATAGTTATTAGACTACCGTTAACAAGTAATCGTTTTATTATCTACTTACATACTACATACATACATACATTTATAGGAAAGTATTGATAATCTTGGAACAATGTACAATTATATTTACTAAACTCACGCCGACAAAGATCGGTTTAATAATAAGCATTTAAAGCAACAACTTTTATTGCAGAAAATACTTAAGAATATAAGGAAAATTGCACATCCGTATTGTTCAGAACTCTAGCTTACTGATAATGAATATTAATTGCTTCGAACAAAAACTATCAAATTGAAACTTGGATTCTAAATTATGTCGCTCAGTAACTAAACACATAAGTTACTGGCTCCGTGCATTTTAATGTTTACCTGTAGATTGCAAGTTCCTGAGTTCATTAAATCCATCCACATCGAGCAAAAAAAGAGTTTTTATGGGGTATGGTGGTTAAATGGAGGACGGATGGTTCGAATTCAACTAGACTAGGAAATTATTTCAAAAATATTGCAGTTGTCAATTGGTGTAGTGGTATTTGATGAAAGAATTAGGCCCCTGAACTAATTACCAGGCTATTAATAATCTGTGATTAAGAAACAATCGAATACTCGAGAAAAACATAGAAAAAATGGATTGTGTCATTATAGTCTAGCTAGATCTAGAAAATAGTTTCTACAACATATTTTTGTATTTTCAACTAAAAAGTTACAATGTAAAAACAAATATTTTACAATATTTTTAAAATTGTACATCATATAGATGTTCGGTTTCCGCTAATTTTTAAATTCATCTGCATATGTACTTGTCTACTGAATTCCCAACCATATTCTAATATATTGTATAGTCGACCTCCAAAAATATTCTCTAATTTTTTAAATAAAAACGAATTTCACTATTATTGTCTTATGGAACGGGTTCTTAAAGGTAGTGGTCATAATTTTTGCAAACTCATTTCATTCTATTGAAAACTATATTTATATCATATAATAAATCATAACAGACACCTACTCTCTCATATAATTCCTAAAACCAAGATCATGTAATCCACCATAATTTAAATCCAATGGTATTTGGGATACCTTAAACTTATTCTCATCCAATCACTATCGACTAAAGACGGTTCCATTGTTTCATTGACAATTTTGAAAAAATGTTTTGTATTGTTAATTTTTTAAATTTGACTCATTGTAGTAGTTTCAAGACATAAAATAATGCAGTCACATGAATACGACATGTTTAGCAAAATGTTAACTGGCTATATTAGAATACAACAAAAAAGAGCCTGTGCTCACCTTCATTTTGAGATCAGCTAAACTAAAAAGTTCTTTATGCCAAGACTGGCGCGTACCGTGTAGCTGAATTTTTTACTATAATCAGTACCTCTGAAATTCTTACTATTATCATCAGGGTAACTCCCTTTATTGTTGAAGTATTTTATCAAATGTAATCTCATTTCAAGTAAAATTTAATTTCCTATCGTTTTTACCTTATAAATATTTTTCTGTTTTCTAACAAAGTATTAAGAAAATCATTAATATATGCAATTGTAAACTGGCTGTTCTATTTATGTCTATTTTTCTAAGAATTTAACATTAATTGTAGAAAATTCAGGTTTCTCGATATTTTGTTTCCAAAGCAAAAAAGATTGCAAATAAAATTTTACTTGAAATAGAATATAGTCAAATTGTTCAACAATTAAAGGAGTTGGATGGTGAAAAAATAATTTCCATTGCGCACGCTAGTGGTGCCAACCTATCCGATATTAAAAATTGCACCTTACAATATCTGATGGAAAAATTGAAAACAACAAATTGAATGATAGTAAAATTTTTTTAATTTTTCTTATCTTAATCATTAATACCAAATGAAATCCATTAGGGGTTCAAATTCCATTCATGTTAATTAAATAGACCAAAATTTTAATATAAAACAATTTTTAGAAAATAATTAATTTAAAAACTTAATAACTATAAAATATTTCTTTAATTTAAAAAAAAACATCTATCCACAGAGAGAGAGAGAGCTCAAATTGTTTCTAGTTTCTACAACGTTTTCAGCAAAATATTCAGAAGCCATAGAGCATAGACACTTCGATATACGAGTACTTTACAAATACCTCTACACATCATACATACATACATATACACCAATTATACAATTATTGCAGTTACTCAGACACATTAACACGTGCTACGTGACTTAATTCAACATTTAATTATCATAATTTGAAATCGAAAGTCAAGGATTGTAAAGTGATTAATGATTTTCACATATTTTGATCGAAGTTAGTTCCGTTTTTGCTTCATCAAAAAATAAATACTTAGCAGAGGCAAAATATTCTTAGATTTTTAAATTGGGTCTTTGTCCTTATCGTAATTGGAATAAATGGGAAAAAATAGATTTTTTAGTGTAGGTAACAATGTTACGCTATATTAATTAAAAGTTATATTCCACACTAATTGAATAATTGAACTTGAATTCATAGTAGGTAATCTAATTAATATTGTATAATGTAGTTTAGCTACTAAATACAGTGGGAAAATTAAGAGTTTTTTTTTCTATAGCTATACAATTTCAACAATAGCAATTCCGACACCTTGTCGATGCTATAATAACTTTGTTATCACTTTTGTGTAATAATAATAATAAATAATATACAAATGAGAAATTTTCTCTTATAAGCCGCGACCAAACTTAATTTGAATAATTAAAAGTGAAAACATCAATGGCTATTGCAAATAATCTACATAGCTGCTACTTGGATGATAATTACCTTGGCAAAATGTACAAGTAATTAGTTTTGGTTGTGTTCTTCCGTATATTAAGATCAATGCTAGATTATTAGTTATATAGTATAGGTACTGTTTACTGTATGTACGAGTATAAATGTCTAATAATACATTACATTGTAGTATAATATCTGACAAGATCATATGGTAGAAGAATACGTGATCGGAAACATGGAAATGAGTTAGTATTAAGACATTTATTACCGAGATTTATACCATAATTTGATGAAAAGGAAAAAAAAATAAAAATTATACAAAACTGGAATTGCTAGTTTTTCTTAGAGGTTGTGACTATGTGGCTACATATAAGTTCTAGAAATATAAAATTAACAAAAAAAAAAATATTTACTAGTGATAGTTGGTAAGCAATTATTGACCTCTATAAATTAGTTGAAAATGTCTATGGGATATAATATGCACGTACTCTATTCCAGGAAGTAATTAAACATGTAAGTTTACGCATGAAGAAGTCACATAGACAAAGTTTAAGTTTTTAAAGGTAATTGTTTTAATGACCAGTTGTGCAATATTTTGATAATTAGTTAGATAAAGTAAATTGATAGATATACTTACAATATACATATATACATAAACGTCGTAGAAATAAATTGCTTTATAATTAATTACATAATTGATTATTTGTCAATATTTATTGACCTCCCTCTAATGCAACGTTTATCCAAAATGGAATATGCGTTGTTTTTAAGATTTTTAGAGAGAAAGCGAAAAAGCAACTTTATTCGATATACTATAAACTATATTAACATAAATATTCATACAAGTTCACTCTCAACCAGTGGCGAAGCGTGAACAATCCTTCCATATTCATAATAATAATAAGTAGGGATGTTTGTTTGAATTTGTGCTCGTCCTGATAAAAGAAAATCAAAAATATTCAAAAAATTCTAAATAAAGAGAATATGTAGTGAATTTCAGAGGATAATTTGTCATTTTTGAATTTTTTTAAGATTTTGAATTAATTAATTATTAAAAAAACAAATTTTAAAAATTAAAAAAAAAGATTCAAAATCCACAAAATTCAATTTTATTAAAAAATATACAATATTCAAACTGCAATAGATTGTACAATTGTGCAACCGGTCCTAATTACTGCACTGTACAAGTTTACAAGATGCGAAAATAATTTATATTTTATTCTTTACATTTTATTATTTTATAAGACAATGGCTTAACAATTTTTCGTTATTTTGAACCTTGAACTGAGACATAATTTCAATATTATTATGCGCTTGGGTTAATCTGATTTTAAAAAAATATTTTGTATTTATATTGTAATATAAATGATTTGTAATTTAATTGCTTAAATAAAAGTGTTGGAGGTTTTTGAGTAATAATTTTTATCATCTAATTTTGTTCTTTTTGTGTAACTAATTCGCTGACATACATTTTTATATATATATTCATTATTCAGTTTTAATAAAATAATTGAAATGTCGGCAAAGTTTGCAATAAAAATTTTAAGTACAGTGCTCCCTCCCTACTCTAACCGATACTCCTCAATAACGAAGCAAATGTCCTAGTTTTGGTTTTTTTATTAATTAATTGATTTGTTTTTATATGATTTTTTCATTTAGAGAAATTCCACATTTTCTTCTCTATAACGGATACTCTTCCTATTCCTGGCTGATGTTCCGAGAGCGAAGGTATCCCACCCAAGGGAAGAAGTATTGTCAATGATTTCCTGAATTTTTTCAACTCTATCGTATTACCGTGGTAATTTGGGAAGTCATTTCATAATGTTAAAAAAATAGAACTGTAGAATTGAAAATGCAGTAATCGTGTAAAGTGCTCAAAATGTGTGGTGTCACAGAGTGTACCAAAAATTAATATGACGTCGTGAAAACTTTAACAATGAACAGGGTGGCTTTTTCTGGATAAATATGTGGAAAAAAATTTAAACATAAAGTTATAGCAACATCTTAACGAACTATTATTCAAATAATGATTTTTAAATACCTAAAGTTGCCCAAAGACAAAACCTGCAATGTGAATTTACAATAAACCAATCATTTCAGTTATGCTGAGAGCTCGATTATGTAAAAAAGAATTATACTTTTTTTTTAACTAAATATGTACCTAATTAATTCGCAAATCCCGATTTTACGACAACATTTTTACAATATCAATTACCTTTTCAAAGTCATTATCACAAAAAAACAACCGGTCAAAATTAATTACGTAATTCAATTAAATGTATCGCGGTATTGTACGTACCTACACTGATAAAAATGTATACAATTATTAAGATTTGTTAGCAATTGAAGAAAAGTATTTTGGAAGGTATACGTACTTAATAATACGTAGTATAATAAATTCGGTTAAATAAATTTAAAAAAAAATTATGTGTTGGTATTGTTTTGTCTTTAATTTTAAATCAAATTAAAATATAAAATTTATTTTTCGAAGAAACTAATATAAATGTGAATTCAAAATTAAAAAAATCTATAACATTTTGCTAAATTTTTAGAATTTTTTTTTACCTTGTATACATGACAAATCACATCGTAATTTATGCAGCAAAAAAAAAAAAATCAAAACTTGTTTTTTAATTTTTTCATATTTACGGAAATTTCACTTTTGATATAAATAATAATTATAATGTGAAGTCTCAGGAAGGAAATATTTCATCAATGTAGGCTGTGTTTGAGCTAAACTTGGCCGCTCCACCTACCATAAAAAATTATTATGACAAGACTAATGAGTTGGTAATAAATTTCTACAAATTGCAAATTTTTAATTTCAAATCAAATTTTTTAATTGGTTATTGTTTTGTTTTTTTTAAATATTATCGTCGGTTATGCGTAAAATATATTGTAAATTAAAAAAGTAATTCATTTAGAGTACAAATCCATATAGCAATATGTAAATAATAATTATCTCATGATAGATATTTTCATGAAATGTATCTCACAATAGGTTACTTAAGTAGGTACATATAGATAGTATAGTAAGGAAGAAAAATTGGCAATCAAACAATTCATAATATGACAAATATTCCAATATACATAAAAATTGTTAATAAATATCTCGCTAAAAGTGGAAATACTGATATTCTGTAAATTTGTTACATGCATTACATTCATTAAAATAAATAATTGTGTAAATAGTAAACAAACAAAATTGTTACAAAACGATCGTCTACTACCTACCAAACCAAGTGACCAAAATGTCTAATTTTTTTAATTTATAAATATTCATTTTCTTTGGACCATATTGAGGACCCCCCTTAAAGAAAATCGTTATTTGTGCTTGAATTCCATATAAAATATAGTTACAGTAATTGCACGAGTTAATCGAATTGTTATACAATGTATTTAATGTCTATTGTTATAGGAATTGTATTTAACGAATACAAATGACTTTAGGAAAATTGGTGCATTATACTGAGATAACAATGTACTTATAAGAATGGTCAGCTCTTAAGTTAAGTAATGTTTGGTAGCATAAAGAAAAAAAAAAGAAAATTATACTTTTTGAAAAAATGTTGAAGAGATTTTCATTATATAATCATGATTTTTATACTCATATTATATACATACATACAATCACGTATAATTATGTAGGTATATAATAACAAGAAATGGAAAAAAAAATTAGTTATAAAATTAAAATTTGTATTGATTTAAAACATTTAATCTCTGATATTAAAAATGTTAGAAATGATGTGCGGCACGCCAATATAAAAATATAGGATCGGGAACCGAAATTCAATTTTCTTCACGAATCCATTTTTTTTTTTACAATAATCCAATTACCAGTAAAATTCCTTTAAATTTAACAAGAACTTTCCTAGTTATAGGAATTGTCGATGGGGAAACAGTTTTTAAATTTTAGTGTAATCGCACACATAATGCTTTTCAGCAATACAATGAATCATTTATTAATTAGGACATTCCCTTAATTGAAAAAACTGTTCCTAATTAAAGGAATTTTATATTTATATAGTTCAAAAATTTCTTCGAATTAAATGGTGCATTGTAACACCACAATGGTGCCGAATTGCAAAAGGCTTTTTTTAACCCATACTGAATTTACAGTAATTAAATTATAAGAAAGTGCGCTTTTCAACAGGAATTTTGTAACTAAAAGTTTAATTTAACGTAAATATTTAAAAAAAACTAATTGGAATTAATTAAAGATTAAAAATATTTTTAAATTTTCAACATAAAAATTCATTCATGTGTAAGAAAATGAAATATCGAAAAGAAAAAAAATTAGAAATTAATTTTAAACATGAACAGCAAATTTTTTTAAATTTCGTTTTTTAAAACGATTCTCTTTGAAATAATCCCGTGGTAATTAGAATAATAAATTTTTATTAAATTAATGATATTTTTAATTTAAATCCACCAAAATAAGTTTTAATAAAAAAAAAAAATATATTTATACTTACATAACATTTGCAATTAAAAATATAGATTAAATTATATTAATATACAAATCCGTAATTTAGTTCCGGAAGAAGTAAGTAATCCAAATAACAACAAAAACTACTCCTGAATTTCTGATGAGATGAACCCATATAGAATATTATATGAAAAAATATCAATGAAAAATGATCACTAATTAAAGCCCTCTATGTATTTTATGTATCTAATGTTGCACCAATGGAAACTATATAAAATAATTAAAAATTTTCACGATTATATGTAACGTCTTCGTTGTACACAATAATTTATGTAATTGCCGATAGAGAGCGAATTATTTCTTCTTTTTTTTTCACATACATGCATAAAATGCATTTCTTAATCATTCAGAGCACATAACAATCACTTTTTCTTGCATCGTGCACTGCAAATTTATCATCATCATCATCATCATCAACGTTTATATTATACCAATGCGTATATGTAAAAAAAAACATGTATCGAATTGGTTAACACAAACCAATAATTTTGTTGAACTTACAAATTTCATTTTGAGTTGATAAATCTCTCTAACCGTCAAAGTAGATGTGGGTTGTTAAAGGGTTAATCCTTATTTATTTTTTGTTTTTGTTTTTTTGGTTGGTACTCCTAGCAGTTATCCTGGCGAGAGAAAAAAAAATTGTACACTGCACAAAATCCGCACTTCAAAAGTAATGCGATTCGTTCAAACGGTAGACACTTAATGACTTGCAGTTGTTATGGTTAGTTGATTTTATATGAAATACACTCTCTCTTTCATTTCTATGTGAACTCAAGATAGTGGACAAGTACTTAGTGTTAACCATGAGACGGAATGATTTTTTTATCTTAACTTTAGTAGTTTTTTTTTTTTAGTTTTGCTTAAGCACATAATACAATTATTACTCGGTGAAAAAAAAAAAAAAATCTCAGTCGACCTTGAAGGTTTTTTCTCGTTGTGAAGCTTTGTTAATATTATTTTATTAATATACATAGACTAATTGATGATTTAAATGTAATTTATAATGATGACAATATTAATTGCTATGATCCGGTAATGGTTTGAGAATTTTTTTTTTTATGAAGAATTTTTTTTTTTTAAATGATCAAACGGAAAACGTTAAAAACGGTGGCCTCAAATTAAGGTGGAGTAGTAGATACTTTGTATCTATAAATTCTATTATAGGGACTCCCGAGGACTGTATGTATGTATAAAATTATCTGATTTTTATTTCATTTTTGGCCATATTTAATTACTATGTAATTAGCGGATAACATCTTTTTCTAATAAATCAAATTATGTCTACCAGTGGCGTTTCGTAGATGAAATTGATTTTGTTAATATGGCATAATGACGGCAACTTTCAGGATGAAAACAACGCTCTCATATGGAGAACAAATCAATCTAGACCGAAATTCATACTTTTCTATCCAGAGCAAAGGCAAAAATAGAGTTCATTGCAGGACACGTATAAAAAAAGCGCAACTATACAGGATGGTCGTGTTAAAAGAACCAATCTGCAGATTTAACGAGGAATTAGTAGACACGACTAAGCATTTACTTTGTGACTTCCCAGCCGTGTCAGCAAAGTGGAATCTGGTGAAAAGGCCGGAATTTCGTGACGCTCCATGGTCAACCATTCTAAGGTTCATTGATATTCTAGAATGGTAGATTGAGGGGATGTTCGAACGTGAGGGATCTCTAAAGGGCCTATTTATAGATTACTAAGGATTTCGGGGACTCGTCCTCTACTACTACTACAACTATAGACAAAGCACAGAACAATATTTAATATTCAATCATATACAACCTGGGGGGAAGGCTATTCTTAATTAGGGGAAGTCTGAATTAAAGGAATTGTTTATGGTAGAGAAAGACAACCTATAATTAAGTCAAATTAGTCGGAATTATAGGAAAGTCTGCTTTATAGGTTTCTTAATTATAGAAATTTTAATGTACATAGAGGAGCAAATTTTTGTCAAGTATTTAGATGGGACACAGATTCACATGCTTCATCTGATGTTTCATCACTGATTTTTACATTACATAGGTAATTTTTTACTCTGTTCTACATTTTGAAACTCTCAATGAAAATTTAAGATGAGAATATTAACTTATTGTAGTTTTGGAACAATTAGATACAAATCTCAATCAGCAATCAATGATAACAAATTCCATTTTAGTTTTTGATTTTAAAATTTATTTTGTTTACTTACCTCATCCACTTTCGATTGTTTCTTGTAGATAGGTAGTCGAATATTTGGCTTCAAACTTTTTTTAACATTCAGAACTTCAGAATCAAAAAGATATGTCCCATCGAATTTGACCTCTGTGGAATAAAAAATCCAAAAAATGCTCTCCCGAACAACTGAAAAAATGTCATCACATCAAAATGTTACAATATTGTTGTCAAATTTGGTACTAAATTTATTTATTTCACACAAAAACGTTTTGACATGCAAATGTGGGAAAAGTGTGTCGTGAAAATGTGAATTTTCTAAAATATGTGTGACGAAAAGGTGAAAAAACATGACCCAAATGTGTAAAAACGTTTTTATTGACAAATTTGTCATGTCACAATGTCACATCCATATGTTGACAATAATTCGAGAATTTTATGTCGTTTTGTAGACAATTTGTTAACGTCTCGTTCTTTGGGTTTGCTCTATCGATTGCTATTTCAACCTCCCTATCATTGTTTTTGTTCCATTTTTAATCTACTTATTCTACTAGAGACTATACACACTAACTACTTATTCTTATTTGAAATATTCAGAGCTTAGGCTTAGAGAGTGAAGCCAAGTGCCGATACAAACATAATAAATCCCATAACCAAATTTATCCTTCTATCATCAATCCTGTGTATTTTGCAGCCAACACAATTTGTTCCAATGTTATCACCAAACTATATAATGTATATGTAAAAAAAAAATGTCCTCGTTCAATAAAAATGACTACAATAGGTCACCCAAAATATGATAGAGCAAAAAAAAAAAAAACAAACCAGAGTGTCTATATAATAACTTACTACATTAAAATTGTGAATATTTAACACCTTTCACTTGCTTAATATTAGTGGGAATTTAAATTGTCTCAATGCGTTCCGTTACTATGAAAAAATTCATGGTACACCCTGTATAAATCTATTAATTATTTATATTAATCATAGGGTCAACAACCTATGGAAAGAATAAGCAATTATTTTAATTTACTCTATCTATTTATCTATGTACGAGTATACTATACGGATACCTACCATATTTAATTGAATAATAAATTTTACTGAAAATTCCTGGTGGCTGATTAAATCATATCTCTTATAGTAATGTCACTGTCAAGCTCAAGATAATTATTCTTATACAATACCTAAATCTTATAAATTATTTATATTTTATATTGGCTCTTATGCAATCCGTTATAATAATATTTGCAATTAGTAAAATGACTCAGTAATAAAATTATCACTATTACTATTTGTGTAATATTTGTGTAATTATATATCCGTAATTGCTATTTTAAAAAAAAACTATATACGCACGTTTATTAATAACAATAAATAAATCAATAATCAATATTTATTTAACTGTAGAACCAGAAGATAATTAATTTTTAGAATCAGAACGCAAAGTAATTATTTTGATGTGGAATTGTTTCGTATGTTGTCGAATAAAAGCTCACTGTCATTGGCTGGTAGAAATCCGGCCAAAAATCTAAATCCAGTGCAGAGTTGTCTACGATAATTAACCTGTACCACTTCCTATCTATCTGTAGTTTTATTAAATATGATGAGAGACACATCTCTATCTAGTTCGTCATCAATTATTGCTAGAAAATAGTGTATCTACATTTAATATAATACTCGTAAAGGGGCGAGGAGGCCAAGTATGGATATTCAAATTTACCTGCCTGCACTCTTTGACGTGTACCGAGCGAATGATTGTCCACATATGGTAGAATCATAAAAAAAAATCATAGAAATCATATTAAAACCCCATAACTCATAATGTAAATTTTACATTTTTACTTGGTTTGCCATCTATTCGATTTGGAGTAAAAGTATCCATGGGGAAAACCCAAGCCATTGTTCTCGATATCTTGAATGGTTTCGATAGTGTTTGACAAAAAGTTTTCCTTAATAAGCTGTGCTCGTTTTCGATTTGAACTTGTAATTCATGTAGAACAATGTAAAATCGTCTCAGAATTAGTCCTAGATGCCCACAATGTTCAGTACTCTCGCCAACACCTTTTTTTTATCTTTATCAATGAATGGTCTATTAATATACCAAATATACAAATCGTATGTTTGGCAATACGCTAGCACCTGGTCAAATGCTTCTTGCCCCAAATTAAATCTTGTTGATCGCGAGCATTTCTCCATTTCGCGCCTAAACATGTGCGCTACTCGCCTGATAATAATAATTCCAACAGATATGTTGTCTCACACCGTCTTATTCTTATTGTCAAATACAGAGGCATTTTTATATCTGTCCATATTCCAATAGTTATGATCTCAACAAAATTAAATCCATCTTCAATCACTATCTCTTTCATCTTATGACTTTTCATAGCCTGGATTAAATAATTGAAAAGAAGAGAAAAATCTACGAAAAGTGATCGTCCCACCCTTATAATTCCTATATATACTCTATGCCATAATACACTGAACGGTTAGCCCTGTGATACGTCAAGAATATTTTACGAAATTTAAAAGTGCGAAAATAGACAATTCTATTTCAAGGATTATTATTTCACCTATATACATGCAAAAAGTGGCAGAGATCATTTTTTTGCATGTGATCCATATCGTAAAATTATATTGATCAAATTACACAACCCACATAAGTACCTAATAAATATACCCGTTAACCATGAATCGGATACTTCTCTAATTAAAAAAATTAAAAAAATTGATATGATTTATCATGATCTACACAAAATGATCATAAAAATATTGTATTTACCTAATTAACCTAAGTAGTATCTAATAACTAAGTCTAGTTATATTAATTTCGTCCAAATGCATAGAATTTAATTACTTACAAGTTGGTTACAATACCTAAGTATATATGAATAAATGTAATAAAATGTACATAGGTTCTCCATACATACAAACTCATTAGCAAAATAAATTAAAATAATTATATAAGTCTTAATCTTATGTGTCACAGTTTCCTGGAAATCTATCAGAATCGTCCTTCAGTATAAATATTTATTTGTCATTTTATTATATGCAACAATGATAATTAAAATTAATTTTGTTTTTTTTTTTAAATATTGCTGACTATAGTTTATTCTAAATTGCGTTAATAAAATCGCTTTAAGATCAAAATCAAGTACACGCACTTATATATTATGATGTATGTACAAAATACACTTACGTAGCTCTATTAATGTTAATTTGTCGGAAGTTCTGCCACGTTTTAAGTGAATAAGCGAAATAGTGGCTTAATGAGTTTTACAAATTTAAATAAAAAAAACATTTACCAATAGATCCTCTTTAAACCGGTTTTATTTATGCGGCCATATTTATTATTTAAAAAAAAAATCTAAATAAATTGTATGACACGCGCGCCGCCATACCTAAAACTCATTTAAAATCACAACTTTTTTTTAACGATTTTTCTACCATTCTCTCCTCTCTAGTAATAGCGGCTTGTAGATTTCTTTTATGAAAGGTTATTAATTACAGAATCTAGCAGTGCTAGTCTATATGGAGTTCCGCATAGATTAAGAAAATAGTTTTTATTGGTATGCAGTGGACGGATAAATAGAATGTCCCTTCCATCAAACACGGATAGGAGTCTCTCACTTTAGTTGACATAATTAGGAAAGGCGTTGTGACAATGGATTCGGGGGGTTTTTTTTTTTTTTTTGGGTCTTTATTTTGTTGTGTTGGATGTGTGCATATTCATTAGGATTGCTTTCCAAATATTTAATTTTAATGGTTCATTCACGAAATTCTAGATCCACAGAATTTTTTTGGAGTCCCTTGTCAATTGTGGTTTTTTTGAATTTATAAGTTCTTCATATTTCCTTCATAGTTAGAAGGGAAATGAAAATATTTGCCAAAATATACGAAATAATCAAAATATGAATAAAGATATTTTTAACCGTAATAATATTCTATTTCAAATTGTTTATGCAAAAAAATTAGGTTAATTATGGAAAAAGTTGAGAAATAAATCTTTTCTTTAAGATTTCGTAAATTTTTTTGCCTTTTTTAACATTTATCGTAATTTTTTTCAAACAGTATGCCAGTATGAATGTAGAAAATGTGGATTTCCTAGCTGTTTTATGGAAATTACAAGCACAAACGTCCCTAAAACTTAAAATCATTCCATTTTCCCAACGGTCAATTTTAATCTCCCCCTCCAGTAGGATTTTTTGCTCAAATTGATGGCAGGAACCGGTCCTAAAAAGATTACCGGAACACCTTGT
>JANSTT010007080.1:0-27535 GCA_026745375.1 Platyura marginata
TGAAACGCGCTTCTGAGAATATTCCTCGGAACACTGGTTGACGCCTGGTGACTTCATTTTCTGGAGTTATGTCTGGAATTATGTACTACCGAAATGAAATTGCAACTACCGATTTTCGGTTGAAAAACGGCTTATTTTACGCTCTGATGTATAAAGGATTAATGAAATTATTCTAATCCTAACTTGATCTTCAATTTTTTTTCACTTCGGACAATATTTTTGACTTAATAAAAATCTCTACTAACATATAAGCTCATTTATAATAGGAATTCACAAAAAATCTATAAACGTAATTAAATATTATATGTGTTGTTTGTTATACCCACAAAATTGACCTTAGTTTCTCATATATGACCCCATTATATTCTGTATATATAATGAACTCTATATACATATATTCCTCTTGTAGGTACTACCAAAATAATAAAAAGAATGGCATCAGACCTTTACTTAACTCTTCCTAACTGCTCACATAATATACATTTTATTTGACGTCTAATGAAAAAAAAAAAAAAAAAAAAACTTCTCAACTATGGTCGAAATTGATATTGTCAACACTAATAGGTATCTTATCTTAAAGCTAAATGCTATTTGTCGTCTTCTATTTGCCCAGAACAGACATTGTGTTTACGATATTCGATATAATTATTTATTTACTAAACTTTTTTTTTGTTTTGTTACTTACACCGACCGAATTATTTTGTAGGCGTGATTTTTTTCTACAAAATGTATGAAAATTAGTCGAATTTTTTCGGGGAAAAAAAACTCAGATATTTTCATTGAATGTATTTATTAAAATATTATATAATATATTTTATTGAATAGAGGCCCACTTCAATACCTTGCTTACATCATCTGATTATATATTTGTTCATATACCTATCTACGTT
The DNA here is from genome assembly GCA_026745375.1 of Platyura marginata. Taxonomy (NCBI): domain Eukaryota; kingdom Metazoa; phylum Arthropoda; class Insecta; order Diptera; family Keroplatidae; genus Platyura; species Platyura marginata. The sequence goes on from JANSTT010007080.1 coordinate 891, forward strand.
CTTAAATCTGATAATTTTGGGACATTCTCTAGACTTCTATTGAGTTTTTATTTGATAATAACAGCAATAACTAGTAGGCCAAAATGATTTACTTAAAAAAGCCACTTTAGTTGAACTATTTTCACGAGAACTATTAATCTAATTATATATTATGGTTCTACATATAAATTTTAATCTTTTTTATAGTTTTTTTTTCTAAAAGTCAAATATTTTTTTCAAAAAAACCTTAGAGCATTATTTTATTCAAAGATAGAATTCATTCTAAAAACAATTTTTAAATTTGTAGCGATGAATTTGTAACTTTCCATGATCAAAATGTATGCCCCTTAAAGGGTCACTCTACTGTTTAACATCGTGCTGGAGAAAGCGATAGGAGGTAGTCCTTCCTTCAATTGAAAATTTTTAGCCAAAAATGAAACAACCAATGTCAATCATCCAACACAAATCCTGAAACTGAAGAAATTTGCTTCAAACACTTGTATCTTATCCAATTGGCTGGCTAGCCTAGGATCGGTGTTTGTCCCAGCTAATTGGAAGATCATGTCGGGGTCACCAATTGAAGGGACTTCCCGTGGATTTATCACACACAAGAATATCCTTCTTAACTTTATAAAAACTTACTGAATAACAATATCTATTTGTATTTCAGTTTAAATGATTTATTAATAACACTATTTACACATATTTAAATATAATTTATTAATTAAAAATTCAGTTTAATTGAAAACAATTTAACTAATTTTCATGCTCATAACTTCTAACTTTTAAAAATAGATAATTCGATTAACTTATAAACTTCAAGGAACCAAGTATCCATAAATAAGAATACTTGATTCCATGCCAAAATTAATAATACTAATAAAGTGAACAAATCAAAGTCACCACAAGTTAAACACCGAATAGACCGAATTTACAAACTCAAATCAGATACATGGATACGCGAAAGACCTTCGTCTATCTTGGTTCAGACATCAACACCGAAAATAGAATTAGTGATGAAGTGCGTCGCCGAATAACACTAAGCTACCGAGCCTATTATATAGTGTGTAAAAGTTGTACCGTACAGTAATACGTGGTGGTTACTTATTGCTCAGAAGCATGGTATATGACCCAAAGAGACGAGTATAATCTTCGAGTTTTTGAAAGTGTCTGCGAAAGAAATACGTACCGTACACTCATGAATTTCATGATAAAGGAAAATTGAAAAGAAATGATCAGTTTAATCAATTTTTCGAAAATTTTCTTATTTTCAGAATGGTTAATTTTTTTATTTAGTTTTTTTTTTGTTATAATTTAAAATTAATTTTTTTTCTCTGAAATAACAAAATTCTCAATTAAAATAAGAAAATTTTCTAGAATTTAACAACATTAGGATTAAAATTAAAAATTTTGTGTCCTTATATTTATTAAATTTATCAGTATTTACAAACAAATATTAAAAATATTGTTTAAAGTGGAACCGAGCCGCTTACGTTGGCTCTAGGTCAAGTACTTACCGAACAGTTAAATTAAAACTAAAAATGACTTCCAAAATTTTTTATCCAAGTTATAGTTCAAACGTCACAATTTTCATGCCGATGACTTAACTTACAATTTATCCTATGGTCTAATTACTTATTTATAAAAAACTTTAACACTAAACGTAACAGAGCGGTCAAATGACCGCTTTCCTTAACTTACTTTACGACTTTTCCTATAATATAATTGGTACTTAATTTTTCAACATCTATCTCTTTCTGTCTTCTTTCGTTTTTGCTGATAATTTTATGTACTCAACTCAATTTTATGTATATATACAAAATGTACAGTACGTTTAGTGTTAAATAATTGTGAATACTTTTTTTCTTATGTATTCCCTATAACAAGTACTATATGTATGTAGTATGTACTGAACATACATATGTATATAAATCTTAAAAATGGTGAATATAAAAATTTCAGCCGCCTTTGCTTTTTCAATTTCACCACCACACCACACCAGGTCATCGTTCATGCGCATTAAAAACGAAATCAAATAAAAAGGATCTACAATATGATTTATTTTGATATATTTATTGCAAATTTTCAAAAACCATGAATAAATACGTTCATCATATCTATGAAAATAACACCCACATTGTCTATTAGTTCGAAATTGTAAAATATGACCCCAGAAAAATGCCACCCCTAAGTAGAAAAAAGCATACCACAAAAAAAAAAAGAAAAAAAATTAAATAAAAAAAAAATATAGCACCCCAACATTTATTTGTCCTGATGATGAGAAAACGCTTTTTTTTCCCCATACATATCCCTTTCTATGCTGTGTATATGTTCTGGCTGGTGTGGATGGATCGTCTGCCTGTACATTGTGCTATTTCAGTTTTTCGAGAGCTACGGTGTACGTGTGACGTGTCCTTCTGTACGTCCTCTCCGGAATAAAAGGAACAATATATGTATATTATAAGTTATACCACATATTCAGAGTAATTAATCAAGTAATTTATGTGCTAAGTGTCGTACATGTTTAATAAATCAAAGTTACAAGTGTGTGGTAGAATTTTTGATTAAATATGTAGTTAAACATTTGTACATATGTACATATATATATATATATATATATATATACATATAATGCTTGATATATTATATTTCGAGATGTAATAGCGTAAGAGCCTTTAGTGATGACAAAGCCTCTGGATTAGGGGCATTATGTAATTCTTGAACATGAAGAACATGCATAGAAAATATATTTGAATGGCTTTCAGGTAATAAAAAAAAAAGAAGAAAAAGGCATTTAGATCATACACATAAATCGAGATGAACGTTTAAGCTGCAATCTCACGTTTTCAAGTATTTTGTTTGGAAAAGTCATTTGAAAGTATCGTATGTGTGTGTGTGTGTTTGTGCATTCTTATAGAGGTTTTAGAAGAATGAAAAAAATGCATTTTTCTGTGGTATCATATAATAATACATTGAAAGGAGTAGAAAGTGTACAAATATAAATTTTCACACGGATATGTAATAAATGGATTTGCTTCTTTTATGTTAGAGAGAAAGGGGGAAGGGGGAGGAGGAATAAATTTTTTTCTCCCACCCACAATTCCTTGTATTTTTTTTGTCATTGAAAAATATACGAAATAGAGCCTTCTATAAAATTCTATATATGAATTGTATTCCATTCCATTGATATTGCGCGTAGGTGGTAGGTACGAATTGTCTGGATTAAATATGATAATTAGATTTTCAACGATATTCACTCCATTATCTACTTAATTTGTAGAATTTCCTGTAACGCTGTCAACCATGATATTGAACATAAATGAGATAAATCCTACCTTTACAATATAATGGAGTCATCAATTTTTGTGTTCTTTTTTTTCCTCACTACTCTTTCTCTCTCTTTTTGATGCGACACAAAAAAAACGTTATCAGGAAAATATTTACCGATTTTTTATTTTTTTTTTCTATTTTCGGTTTAAGGAAAAATGAAAATGTTGTTTGTATATATGGTGCAAATGGTAATCATCATTCATCATATCGTAGCTCTATTCATTTTTATTAGTTTTGAGGAATTTTTTTTCTTTTTTCTTTTTGTTCGTCCTTTAAGTACATTTATTGATACCCCTATACGTATGTATGTATTATATAGGATTTAAAAATGTATGTACATACACATGAAGGATGATTGAGCAACATTCATATATGTATGTAGTTGATGAAGCAACAATTTTTATTGATTTTTGATGGTGTATTTTTTGAACAAATATTGTTTCCCATACAGTGGATATATTTTTTTTCGTCGATTTTATATTACAGCTTTTTTTTGTTGTCTCACAAATTTTTTTTTAACTGAACTGAAATTATTAATTTTTTGACAACCTTTTTTTTATATAAATACTATATAATGTTGGTATATGTACATTGTACAATTATACATACAAAAGAAACGCAATATAACAATGTTTTTCTATCTTTCTTCTATTTTTTGTTGTTGTTGCGGATGGGACTTTTTAATAGGATTTTCCGAACTTTGGCATTTTGTGTAAAATGTTGTTTTATGCTACTTCATATATGATTGTGGTGTGGGCGATGAAAACTCGTTACGAATGAGATACAATTAAGAACTCACTTTTTCATATTATTTCTGTCAAAAACAATTTTTAAACGACTTTTACTTTACCTTTCTTCAAGTAAAATATGGTTCGGATTATACTACAATTAAACTTTAGTTTTGACATTGTCTAGTGATAAAATATTCTACACCTAGTAGTAGGTATTTAGTGTGGATCGACATTTTGATAATATTTATGTGCGGTTTTTATTTTATTTTAAATTTACAAACTCACATTAGGGCTGGCCTATAGGGATAAATTTGAGTCTTGTTTTTTTTTTCCTTTAAACAATTTTGATAAACGGTGGAGCCGTTTCTTTGGTTTTTAATAATTTCTATTCAATTTATTTAATATTTCTATATAAAAAATTACTGGAAATGTCCACAAATTAATTTAAATCGTTAATAATATTAATATCACATTACCCTTTTCATATTAGGGTGGATCGAAATGCATTTTTATTGAAATCGATATCGCAATAGTGCGGGAAAGTTGCGTAATTGTTATTTCGAAAAACTTTGATTGTTTTTTTTTTCATAATTTTATTTCTTAAAGTTTTAAAAAATACTTAAAAAGTGTCTCTTATTACAGAATTCTTTTTATATAATAAGAAATTCACAAGCCTTATAATTTACTCCCACGTAAATAAAATAAATAAAAAAATAAAATAAATATTTATTTCCAATTTTACATAGAATAAAGTGGAAAATAATTTGAAAATGACCAAACGACAAAGGTGTCAATAATGTAAAACTTTGATACTAAATGGTTACTAAATCTGTACTAAATATGAACCGGACGATATAGAAGAATTTTCCCTGTTAAGGTGATTGAAATAATTTTTAACGAATCAACCTGAAAGATTTCAAAGGAATAGACAAATATATCCATTCCATTTATGTGGACATAGATTACAATAAATAACCTAAAAGTAAATAGAACATCCCCTTGAATCTTATTGTGTTGTATCATAATATTGAGATATATTTTTCAAACTTTTATAACGAATTATTCTATGGAATGTAAATATTTGTCATACAATCGAAATATAGAATTTTTTTTTCTTCCTTCTTTACTAGGGCAGAAAAAGGAAAAACTTTCGAACAAAAACATTTTCCAAAATATTCAAGATTTTCTCCATTTAACAATATTTAAATAAAATTAAATCGAAAAACAGAATATTTTTTTTTTGTTTGTGGTTTATTTTGTTGTGGTTATATTCTTGCCTGCAGCAATTTTATTATTTTACTTATTAGATTTTTTTACGATGAACCGTTTTCTTCACAATTTTGCTTATCAAATGCGAATTGAATTAGAATTAATTGCTCGTTTAAGGAAGTTGAACCGCATGGAGGAATGACAAATATTTCGTTTTTATATACCTACTTAAAATGTAATAATTTTTTAATTGTTTAAATTCAATAAATTGAACCTAATTAACATATAGCTCCCGCCAACTAGATGGTATTCTATCGTTGAAGTTCCCGAAGACCAGTTTATTGTGGCCAGATTTTATTTAATTGTAATTGTTTTTCGATATCGATCAAATTTGTTAAAATTGATTTCTCAAAAATATATTAAGCTAGAGGGACATAACATTTTACAGAGGGAATGGAAGTCAAAGAAAGGATAATAATATGTAGATAAGAAAATAGATGTTCAAATCAGTTGTCGTCATCGTAAATAAAAAATCCAAGCAATAATCACTGTCCGATCTTTTGGTCAAATTGTTGGTAGCCATTGAGAGAATGTAAATTTTATACAAAGAGTTTAGAAAAATGTACGTCGATTATAGATTCCGTTTTATTCCTTTTTGAATTAGGGAGAGCTGAATTTCAACTTTCTTCAATCCCTGAATCATTCTGTCAAATTTTGGTTGCGACCTTGCTGTTTTCTTCTTCTTCATCGGGCAAAGAAAAAAACATATAAACTCAGCCTATTTTTATTTTCTTTATTTAAAATTATTTGACTTTCAACCAAAATGCCTAGTTCAAAAGAAGAAAATACCACAAAAATTAACATTTTCACATCAAGAAGATCATAAGGAAAATTCAAAGCATCATGAATAATATCTAAGATATTAAAAGCATTCGTTGTTAAATTGAAAACCATAAGGATTTCGTTTCACCATTATCCTAAATGCTATATACATATACATAGGTATTTATTTACCCACACACATTTCAACGAAGAAAAAACCCATGTCATACTGAACATCTTAAGTATAGTGAAGGGAACAAACAAATAAACAGAAATATACAAAAGACAATACAGTGAAAAATGTTCCTAAATACAATAAGAAGAAGGTTGCTTTTGTGAAGTACAAATAATTATTTGCTGTGATGTAGCTGCTACAGTTGTTGTATATAACAAAAGAATTTCTTTTTATAACCAACACTACCACCTCCCACCCCCCTTTCCCAAAAATGCTCAAATAAAATGATTGTCATTTAGACGGACATTATCATCTACAAATCAAGCGGACTGTAATTTGACTGCCTTCTTTTTATTTATTTATGTTTTGAAATGTTATCTTCTTTTTTTTTTGTGCGAGTTCTTTAATTAAAATATTTATTCGTTAGTTGGGGTGGTTTTGATAGGGCTATTTTGAAATTTATGCTTTTCATTTTGATTTTTTTCGATTTTTTGTATGGATAAAAAGTGGAAATGTATAAGAAGATAAATTGTGAAGTTAAGATTTAAATTTTGTTTACTGAAGTGGTTAAAAAGTATTGTTTCTAGCTATATATACATAATAGACTTACTGTATCTTGGTTTATTATTATTGGTTCAATACACCCCAAGAAATTCGAACCATTGTTACCTACCAACTCAAGAATTTTTGTACAGTGCAACCTTTATAATTCGAAATACATAAAACCAGAATTGCCCTAAATGGCGAAGAGATGTATGTAAAAAAAGATGTGTGGTATTCCAGTTTTCTTAAATTTTCAACAAAGGCGAAGCGTCAAATGAACCATATATGAGCTTCTGTCTCACCTAAATACTGGTTAACATTGATCTTTTTAATAAAAATTCTGTATACAGAATGCGTCAAGAAAATGTGTTAGGTGATCTATGTTTTTTGTTTACTTTTTTACTAAATGAAACTTTTGCTAATAATAGCTGATTCAAATCCCTTTTAAACCAACAATGATGTTCACCCAACAAACAGGTCATATTTGTTTTGCCTTGCGATTCCTATCCTAATCCTATTCTGTTATAATAAGATTTTCGATTTTATTGAGTTTTACTTGGCGTTTACATCAGACAGTAAAACGAAGACAGGACGATAAATTGACATCTGTCTTAATGAAATTGTCTCGTGTAAACACCTACTTGTAAAAACAGTTACTGTATTCTACTGTTTTGAAGACAGAAGCTCAAACAGCGAGACGGTAAAATGACATTTTAGTAATAAATATGGCTAAAACTAAAAAAAGGAGTGAAAATCTCTCTTACCTTATCAGTAATTTATAAGTCCTTTAATAATGTTGGCTCAATCTAATATGTTGACCATTTAGCTAGAAATGAAACATTTTCTCTTCCTTTGTCTATTTTCCTTCTTTCAAGAATTTGTATTAAAGTAGGTACTTTGTTTCGATCAAATCGCTTGATTTGATTATTAGTAAAATTTTAAGAAACGCAATTATTTTAGAGAAAATGTTATAAAGGAAAACGATAAAGGTCAAAAAATTGATTTTTGTATTGCTTTAACTCAAAAGAAATTTATTTTATTGATAAACCTAATGTGGAAGAAATCATAAATTGAATTTGGCCGGAAAGGAATCGTAACAATTTAATTTTAGAATTAAAATTTTACACAGATTTTTTTTTTTATATTCATTATTTTCAAAATTAATTTCAGCTATTTTGAAATTCGGTAAGGATGACTACAAAACTTCCTACCATGTGTTATTTTTTTTTGAAAAGATAGTGAGTCATCCACAATTTTTTAACACAAAAACTAAAAACTTTTTTGTATTCGTAATTTTTTCAAAATTTTGTTTTTTGTTGGAAACATGGAAAAACACGTCTTTTACTAAAAATTTGTATGGAAGGGGTTCGAATGGAGTGGGGCGATTTTGCACATTTTCAATAACAAAGTTTTCGCGTTTCCAAAAACCAAAAATTCAAAAATTTGTTAAATTATCTCAACGTTTTTTGAGTTTTTGTGTTTTCGTGCGAGCGAGTGATCATTGACCTAAAATCTTTTCTGCTTAGATTTGAATGAAATGTAGAGAAAACACAAAATGAGGGTAATATTCGAATTTATTGCCAAAACACACGAAATAATGATACAATTAATATTCTCTTTCAAATTGTGTAAGCAAAAAAATTAGATTATTTATAGAAAATTTTAAGAAATAGAACTTTTTTTTAAGTAAAGTAAATTTAAAAGTAAGAAATTTTTTTTCCATTTTTAAAGTTTATCGTTCTTTTTTTCAAACATTATTCCATTAATTTACAATTATTATACTGAAAATAACTCAACTCAACTTTTCAACTTCTCGCCTGAAAGGATTTTCCTCAACTGGGGGGGACAACCTGTATATAGGAGTAGGATGGAAAAAAGGATTCAGATCTTTTAATCAGTTTTGCTTTTAAATTTATTATTGACTATATGTAAGTACATACAGTAGGATCTCGAAAAGTTGAACTCTCTAAAACTAGAAATCTCGAAAAGACGAACAAAATTTTACTTATATAGTATGAAAATCTCTAAAACTCGAACAGTTCCATTTATTTATTGTTTTTTTTGTATATTTTTAACTTAAAATGCGATTTGTGTGTGTAACAATGTCTATTTATAGATATTAGAACAATATTTCTATCAATTTTTGTGTATTCATGTTACCAAGTTTAGCATTTTTGTTATGCTTGATACATACAGTGGTGGAACTGTATATACTTTTTCCCCCACTGTATTTTGAAATTGGTTATCATTCTTGCTTGAATTTTTTCTTAATCTGTGTTTATTTTCGTGTAGTGAAATGCAGTTATAGATATAGATAAGAAAAAGTTTAACTTATATAACTTCCCTTGCGAAAGGTTTCTGTGTTGCACAGTCTACCATAAAATCATCGGCATTAAAATGTCCAAAACCATCTATGAAGAAAACTGTTCTTTAAGCAAAACAGTGATTTTTAAACAAAAAAACCCAAAACATAACAGTTACTGGAGAAATGCTAAATTTCTATCGTTTTACAAGGACTAAATGTTGTTTTCATTTATTTGTGTTGACTTATCCATATATTTATTTAAAGTAATACATTTTATACACTCTCGAAAACTCTAAAAATTCAAAAACTCCAACAGGGGTGGAATTATTCTGTTTGGTTGTTTCGGAGATTCTACTATATATCAAAAACTTTGTTCTTATTAAATATTTTTCTTAATTGACCACATGCCTCCTTAATAGGTACACACATTTAATAAATATCTATACAAAATACATAGATTTTTACCAAACATCTTTTTCCTTATGTATTATTCAAGTATTAAATATTTATCTTAAATTTTCGAGTATAATTACTAAAACAAATAAAACTTCTCTAAAGTACAATAAAAACTCAAATATATCTTCAAACTTTATACTCTTATTTTATTTTGTTTACAAAACAACTTGAGCCTGAGTAAATACCACAAATTTTCTTTTTCTTATATTCAAGTCTTAAATAAAAAATTAAAAAAAAAAAAAACATCTGATGAAATGAAGAAGGATTCTAACTTAATTTCTGGTAATTGTACACACACTTGTGTATAGAAATTAACCATACTCAAGCTCATATATAGTCCGATGGATAAATATCTAATTTAATTACGTATAGTTTATTTGATAAACTCCGGGTTAGAAGTAAGTGAAGTGTTAAGAACTCTAAACGTACGCTATATATGAGATAACAGAATAACTAACTGTGTATGTATGTATAATTGTATATATAATATATGTATAGTCAAAGAAAGGACATTGACTTGAATTCCAATGGAAATTTGAATTAAGGACACGTTTCAGCATATTGCTTATTCTCTGCGTTTGACAGTGCTTTTTGATAAAATATTGAGTATTGAGAATAATGCAGTCGAACGTGAATATTGGACATATGACTGTTGAATAGAAAACGGATTTCAGATAAATCACATGGAATCCGAATAAAAATGATTTGGAAGTGATGGTATGTAGCCATACATAAATCTATTGATTTTTTAGGATTGTTATTTTTTTTTTGACTTATTTTTAGTTTTAAATTTTGTTGACAATTTATTTTAAATAAATATGAAATTCAGTTATATAATCCTATAATCCAGTGCAGATGCTACAAAAGTAAAGATGTTGAAATTATCACTGCTAGAATCAATTTTACAGAATTTTCAATCCATTTTTTTTTTCAATTTATGTGTGTTTTTTTTTACCAAAGTTGTTCTCTAAATAAATTTTGGTAATATGAGTTTTCCATCAATAGAAAATCCTTTATGACATAATGGACTAAATGTTTTTTTATTTGTCCAGCTATAATTTATCTCAAAAGAACAGCTGTGTATTCAAATGTGTAGGATCTTAGCTTTAAATCAAGATCACATTAATCGAAATTGGACATGTAGTTCCATAGTTATTTACATACATATATAAATTTAAAGTTACATTGATGTCTACAAAATAAATTTAAAAAAAAACATCCAGTCACCTTACTTCCTATAAATTTGTATAATTTTTCATATCATTTAAAACACGTATGAAAATTATAAGAATATGTTATCGGACATCAAGCAAAACGATTAGTTTGTACGGTTTATAAGAACAGAACCATACCGAATATATGTATCTATGTATGTATGTAATAACATTTTCACCACATATCCAATATTTCTATTTATTATATGGTTCTGTTACAAAGGAGAACAAAAAGAGAAATTATACATTTTGTATGAGGTCAAAGCTCTACTCACTGTGTTAGATGGTTCTTATTCTTAAGTAGAACCTGCCGAAACTTTTTATTAATTAATTGTAGATTATTTCGATTTATTTAAAAACAAAAAAATGTAAATCAATTTTGCCGTAATTAGCAGGGTGCTTTAGAAGACTAGAACATCCCTTGTTGCATGCCAATGATGTTTATAGAATTATATCTAATCAAAATCGTAAATGCTTCTGTTGTTCCTGGATTATTTAACCAACATAAATGTAACTACCTCTAGGAGTATTTCGTATGTAAACACAGATATCTATGCCAACACAAGAAATAAGCTGAGCATTTTTATTTCAACAGAAACACTTTAAGTCTAAATGTTAGTTAATAAGTCTAAAGAAAGAAATTTAGGTCAAAATCAGCAAATAGCCTTTTTGATTTTGATTGACAATTGGCAAGTACCCTAAAATTACGTATTTGCTGTATTTTGATTCCGAAAATTGTTTTTTTTTATTTGATTAGAGATGATTTGTAAAATTACGAAAATAAAAAAAGCTTTTAAGAATTTCGTCGACTCCTCGATGGTTTCAACAAACCCTTAATAATTGTAACTTTCATCAGATAAATGGATGTACTTATTACTACTGACCTATACCAATTTTTGTACATAGACCATAATAATGTGCAAATCTTATGAATGCAATGTCTACATTTTCATTGCATACATAAAATTCAACGAACTGAATGCATATGAAATTCATTCTATATATATTACATAGGGCATCATAGAAGCTGGCCTATGTAACCACTTGGAAAAAACGTAAACATAATCAAAACTTCTGTTGAAGATTTTAATAAAAAAAAAACTCCGTTAAACCGTTGAGAACTTACCATATGTATGATACACACACACACACATTGTGCCTGCTATATAGGACATAGGTTATGAGTACATGACTTTGTTATTGGTGCAAAACACATATGTGTAGGTATGGACGAAAAACTTTGACCTCATTTCTGTTTGAAGCTTTTTATCGTTTAGAAAACGCTTTTCATTAATATATGAAACATTAGACTATATCATTTTACACTTAAGTAGGTAGATGGTACGAGTATATGGGAAATATGTGAAGTTGGAATGTACATATGTATACATATATGTATGTAGATTGTAGATGAGTCATGTAGTATTATATAAGAAGCGTGTTGAATGTTGATACTTACAGTAGTATAAAACATCTATTAATAATTGTAACCCAGAGCAGAGCTTTTATCATTTCAAAACATGTTTGGTTAGGTTAACTCTGAATATATCTGTTCAATGGTTAAATCAATTGTTCGGTTTGTGTAGAATATTATCGAAGAACTAATGTTTGAGTTACTTTGTAATCCATAATATAGCATAAACTTTATATGCCATAAAGCATTAGTTAAAATTTAAACTATTGACTAAGGGTTAAAAGCAAAATCGTCTGGTACATTTATTCTCTTCTCTTCTCCTCCTAATTCTGTTAGACTAACAATATTCGAAATTGGCAAATATCCAACGCAGAATTTGTTAGTTCTGTATGAAATTTCCTCTTAAGTCTATAGAACTTACAGAAAGGAACCTAAATGAAAATTCAATACATTTTTTTTAAATACCAATTACCAATGGCCTAAAATTTTCTTAGATGGATTAGAGACATGCCGATTTCGAGGAAATACTACGACTATATATTTGTAGAAGAATGAAAGAAATAAGTAAAAAATTCAACAAATAATCCTACTTCCTAGAGACCTGATATTGAACTTGGAACTAGAAGAAAAAAATTTTAAATTTACTCACATACTGGCAAAATAATCCTTCTGAGATGAACTAGACACCCGGAAAATACAAAGGCTAAGTATATATACATATTTGTAACGCTTTGGACCCTTGATGGTCTCGGAGAGACGCAAGGGTCGCCACTACTACTAACTAACAAAAATATATTTTTTAAAACTGGCCCCGAAAAAAGAACTTTTTTCGTTGTTTACTTCACTTCCCTATTCCATAGCCCATATTGTCCGAACTGACTGCATCAAGAACCAATTATGTCTCTATGTTCAACACTTCTTTTGTCATATAAATAAATAGATAGATACTTTCTAAAAAAAATGTTTTGCTTTCTCACCTAGCAAAAAGGTGACGAGAAAATTCCATTTTAAGGGGGGGGGGGGAAGGAATTATTATAGAGCACAAAACTCTATTCATATAAAGTTTTTGATTAAAAATAGTTCTCTATCAAAGTTATTATCTTTTTTACGAACCTATAACTATGTGATGCAGTTCTAGTTGTAATATACACCATTGATGTAGTGCCATGGATATTGCCATTTAGTATTGATGCAGAAAATTCTTGTTAAAATTTAATATAATTGGGAATTCATCTATGTTTATGGAGATGATTTTATTGGTTTACAATTCTACATACATTTATGGTTAGATGGACGGATTTGTATTTTATCGCTCAAGGGATGTATTACATAAATCGAGTAATAAAACCATAATTTACAGTTACTATAGAAACCATATATCGACTAAATCACTACAGTTTGTATCATATCATATAGAATTGGGGCGGGTATTGAATTTTTTCGATTTTTTTGTATGAAAAGTCTGTACATATATAGCTGTAGGAAAATAATAAGATAAGTTTATACGGTTCTATGAAAAGCTTATTGTATTGATTTTGGAGGGAAAAAAAAAGATTAGAATTAATGATGTATTATAAATCTTTATAAGCTTCAATATTTTTTGAAGATTTTTCTTTAATGGGATATTTCAATATAATATCCATATATATTTGTAGCAATTACTTGTTAATGAATAAATTATTTATGGACTTTCTTTATATAGGAAAAATCTGACATATATATTTTAATAACTCACTAAAATTGACATATTTTTGTAAATAGATAATATTACATATAAAATATGCTTAATTCAATAGTAATATCTATGTAGGTATATATCGCATCAGCAAGAAAACATAAATAAGGATACGACAATTACATAATCATTAGTCACCACCATTATTTCCTTTATAGAAATTAATTTTGCAATTATGCCGATTGATTTTCTCTGTCAGAAACAGACAGTGTTGCCATGTCAATCAGACATTATAACTCAAATGAAGTAAAATATCGTTTAAATATCGATTTCGGCATTCTATACATATTCGATTAATAAATTCGATTTAAATTAGATAATTTGGTCAGAAAATGACAAAATCTAGTTAAAAATCGATAAAAGTGATGGCAACATTGAGAACAAAACATCTGTACTATACCCCTATTCTAGTTCGATGAGATATTTTTCTCACTATAAAATGATATAAAGGGAGAAAATTATCTTATCGAACAAGAATCGCGGTGCTGATGTAACTATATAGTCCTGAGGCTGAATTCCAATATTAGGTATACGAAACGTTGACGAGAAAGTCTTGCCTTTCCAATTTTTTTATATTTAATTTATGTTAATTATGTTCTATTAAACATAGCGTCTGTTAAATTTAACATCGTTTAGGCATTTTTTCCGGAGCCTTTAAATATAAAAAGAAATTATTTCAAACACCTGGAAGTACATATTTATACTTTATTCTGTACATACAATGAGCTATAAAAGCCTGCTAAACGAAACGATATTAAATTATCATGTTTCATGGTAGGTACTCCATTATTTTTATGTACTTAGCAACTTTTTTTTTTTTATTAAATAAATTTTTTAAAGAATAATTAAAAATCTTCCTCATCATTCTATGTTGCTTTTCTTAATTTTTCTCTTAGAATTATTGTGATGTTAGCACAATATATATAATAAAAATCTTACACCCGCAGTGAGACATAAACAATGTAATCAACAAAAAGGTTCAGTGTAAACATAAATTTACGAGTGAATTTTTCTTTTTAACATTAAAAACAAATTGTGTGAACATGTTTTTTTATTAAGGCACATTAACTACCTCAAACTCTACATATGTCAAAAGAAAATTGAAAAAAAAGTGAATAATTTTACTCTGACGTTGATTTTGTGTGAGAAGAGAATTACCATAGGTACAATCGTAATTTACCGGCATGTTGAGAATTGTTGCCATATATGTAAATGGGTTGTAAAGTTTCATAAACAGAGGAAAAAGTTTTTCGCAGAAAGCTTACCTACTTTTTACACGAAAATTTTGTATTTTTAAAAATAATAGCTATTTGTGTGTGTGTGTGTTAAAATTCTGTTTCATGAATATTGAGAATTATCACAGTTGGTTAGGTTTCAAGACTATAAAAGGGAATTTTGGACGCCTCAAACGCTCCTCGCTTGATATGATTAATTATTACGTTACGTCTAGCAGAGTGGTTTTAATATCGATGTAATAAAAATTGCAAAGCTTCAATAATTCATATGAATATTACAAATTCTTCAATTTCATAAATTCAAGCCTATCAAATGTTTTTTTTTTATTCTGTCATGTCAACAGTTGAATTCCACAAGCCATCCGATATTTATTCAATCACTGCAATCAGGAAACATAGATGTTTTGTTTCTTTTTGGGATTTGAACATCTGGCTAATATAAAATCGATTGTGAATTGTGACGCTGCCACACCTTAACGGAAAAGTCGGGAGATTTTTTTTTTAATATATTATAATAATGATATTTGAAGGAAGGAATACCGTTCCTTAAGGTATTTGAACAATAATTAATTTCGACTTTTCTTCTATAGAAATATTTGAAATAATCCAGATGTACAGTGGCCAACAAAAGGATTCAAACACTTTCGAATTAATGTTTGGCTCCATAAAGTTTATTTGATTTGATGTTGATGCCACTCTACTACACCTGAACGAATAATTAATTATGTTACGAATACTTTTGTGATCTACTTTAGGTATGTATATAGAAATTTATTCAGTAAGTTTAACACAGCACAACACAGGAAGGTTTTGCTTAACTTTGCACCAGATTTTTACCGAAAAATTTTTTTGGGGAAATTAAGTTTTCACATAAATTTTAGAAATTTATTTAAATATTTTAAGATGTTAGATGATTAATATCATGTGTAGAAAAAAGCTCTTGGAAAAGTTGATGAATACATTTAGTTAATTATTAGGGAAATAAATTATCTCAAGTAATTAGTATAATTTCTCTTTTAACCCTTAAGCGCAAAATGGAGTCCGTTGGTTTCCGCAAAGCAAGAAAACACTTTCTCAACCGGAGTTTTTTTACTAGTGTTCAGTTTTTTGATTTTTACAGAAAAAATAAATTTATTCATTTTTTTCACAACAATTGTGTACTCACTCTTGCGTTTTTGTTATAAAAAAAATTCCGCGTTAGGGTTTAAAACTCTTTTTCAAAAATATTTATGCAAATATTGTTTGGTTTTTTTCTTCAATATGGCAAAAAAAAAATTCAATTTATTGTACTATAACTTTGGGGGGGACACAACAAACCTCTAAAACCTTTATACACTTCCATAAACTTGAATTGTAAATGAGATTTCCTTATAATCGGATAGAATTATGGAATTGTTAATTAACAAAAACTTTTTGAAGAGAATTAGGGTTTCATTTATGTAATACACAGATCTACATATACATCTACTAATAATATACATATGTATATGTGTATGTAAATATGAAAATTTTGTGTATAAATAATAATGATGTTTATTATATAATTGACTAATCTTCATCAGACAAATAGTTAATTTAAGTTGGGAAAATTAATTGAATTGAAAGTAATATGAATGACATTTATATAGAAAAGCACCATTAACAATGTGTCATAAATTGACGAACATTTTCATTTATAACGGCATATGTCACATTAATTTAATTACAGAAGGAATTGCACGATGTTGATTTTGATTGTTATTAATAACGACCTAATCACTGAAATGAAATATCCTCTCTGTGTCGTATATTTTCCTATCAAAATGATATCGATTTAAACTATTTTCGATAGATGTTTTCTCAGATGGTTCCGACCAAAAACCAGAATGGCAAATTTCGCTTCACTTCATAGAGAAGGATATTCCGATGTTCTTTACAAACCACGAAGTACTATTTTCATAGAAATATTGCAAATATAATGAATTTTATTGGTTTCTGTTGAACAGAGTCAGCCCTTTCAAGGGTTAATGCAGACACCGAACAAATGGCTCAGTGATAGTTGTAATGCCTTTGGAATGCATGGTCCGGGGTTCGATCCCTGTCTGTCTGGGAGTAAAAATATTAAGTGTTTTTCTCTCGTACGGAGTTTGAGCTTTGAGCCGAGTGGATCGGATTCCATTTAAAACTGTGTATGTCTAGGGCATTATTTCAGGGAATAATTGCTGAAAATTGTCGATTCGAGACGAAGGAAACATTTCAAATGTCTCATCTAAAGTATGAGAATTTGTTGAATTTGGCAGTTACAGTGTTTTTGACTGAAATGATGAACAAGTACAAAAATACCATTGGCGTTACTAAGAAAAAGCTGTATCAAAACGCAAGCCAAACTATTCACAGCGTTAATCTCCTGGCTAATAATTTCATACGATTAATAAATATATTAAATAATCCAAATTATGAACAGGAAAATGTCAGGATTCGGGAATTATTAATCAAAAACATATTGCGATTTGGCAAGACATTTCCGTTTGATCCATAAACAAATTAATTAAATCTTTGCTTGCTCATGAAAAAATACCTTGCTGCACCACATACTCCTATTTTAGCATTTTGCTATTCTCTCCTTCTTTTTTTTAATGAAAATTCCATACAAGAGCAAAAAATGCAAATCTAAATATTTCCTCTTTTGTTTCATACCAGAATAGCAGCTTATTGCGCAAATTTCAAAGCCACTTGTAAGTACATAAACTATACGAGAATTCTATCTGTATTCTATAGACATTTATCGTCTAACTTTTCAAGGCAAACAAAGTTATTTATTTATAAAATGCTTTATGAAACTCTGCCAAAAAAAGTTTTGATAATAATGTTGCTTATCGTCTCTAAACATACAAACACACACATACACACACACTCATACTAACATACTCATATCGCAAAGAAAAAACAAATTTAATACAAAATAGTTTTGGAGTTTTAAAAGTTATTTTTTGGAAATCTCAGAACAATACACGTTTATGGAAAGTACATTACTGGAAGAGATGGGAGTTGTATGGTTTTTTTGGCTGATTTCATTAAATTGCTTGGGGCGCACATTATTGTTAACCCATGAAAATGGGCTGGTGAATAAAAGCGATTTAGTTAAGATCCCTGTCTAGCCGTAAATCTTGGCGTTACACCAAGTTTACTGTATGGTTGTTTTGATGAGATAATTTGAGAAAGTCAGAAAAAAAGGGATAACTACCTACTACATACTATATGTAGGTACCATAACATTTTATTTATTCTACACGTAACTCCAATAGGAGTAAATACATAAAATAAACATGTACGAGTACACACATAAATGGTATAAAGAATTTTATATGGAAAATGAAAATATCGTCAGTAGTACAGTAACAGCCGGAATAACCATCAAAAAGACTGCGAAGTTCTTAAGGTTAAAACAGAAAATAAAACTTTTCATGATTTCCTGTAACGCGATATGCAAATTAACAATGCTCAAATATACATATAGATATGTATGTAGTTACAATGTCAAAGATACTAAAGGGAAATCGTTAAGATGGTACCACACGAGTTGCTGACTCGGTATTATAAATCATTCGATTGTAGTAAAAATAAACTGCAATAAATTCTTTAAAAAAAGCTCATAGGTACAGTTGATGAGGTGGTGAAAAGGGCTGAGGCAGTACTAATGCATCTCCATTCTACCATAAATACATATAAACGGTATACCTCCTATAACACGGTAGAAAAGTTATAATATAATTATAAATAAATACGAAACCGTGTTGTAGGAGCAAGTACATACATTTTCGCCATATTTTTATCATATTAGAGTGAAACCGAGCTATTGTTTACCGTGTTATACGAGAATTTCCGCAATTTTCTTTTCGTGTCAGAATGAAGCCGAGTTATGGGAATACCTGTATAATTATTAGGTATTTTACTAGATTTAATCAACCCATAAAGTTAGAGTATACATGATAACTCTAGTCTAGAACGTGTTGAGTTAGAGACATTAAATTTTGATAAAATAATTTTTTGATATCGGTACACAAGTCGCTTGGTATTGTAAGTAGGAAAAATTGCTTTCGAACCGCCTCCATACACATTTTTTGTGTTTTTTTTTTTCGTGTTATCCACTACTAAATAACAAAATGTCGAAATAATTAATATGAAAAATATTTTTTATTTTTTATGGTACATAATAATATGGCAGCACCGAGCACCATTAACCTTTATAGGACTCGCTATACAAAATTACTATTATAAATCCCTATTTTCTCAAAATTCTTATATGAATACAAAAGTTCTCATATGAATACAATACATAAAAGCTTTTATTTTTCATATTGCATAATAAGTGCTCATCATTTTTGACAGACTGTTAACCTTTATATGACTATATGACCCTCTATATCTATGACTCTATATTAAGGGTCATTACGGGTCACACATACAATTACTATAAAATGAAAATTTTCTTACAATCCTAATAACTATGTTCGGAACTAACTCAACATCGCCGTGCAGCCTTTTTTTTTGTTAACATTATTATACAACAATTTATAGAGAAAGTTAGCTACTAATCTAGAAAGGGTTAACACAAATTTTGTTATTCTATATATTCATTTAAATAATTTTTTTATAAAAAGTAGGCAGAACTCTGATTCCGATTTTTAGCCATTTACTAGTTTGAGAGACATTTACTGTTGTAGTTTGAGAGACATTTACTAGTTTGAGAGACATTTACGACTATCTTACCCTAAGTTCATTATAATAGAAAATGTTTGATAATTTTCAAAGCATTTTAATAATTGTTTTACCGGACTATTAATGCATCATGAACATTTTTTTGTACCACTTAAGTGTTGGCATATTGTTTTTGTTGGCGCACTGTCAAATCGATATTTAAAATCTTTCATTTCAAACAAAGCTATTGTGTCATGTTGACGTAATTAATAAAATTAAAAAAAAAAAATCTTGACACAGTGCTCTTGGGATGTTATCTTTCAGCAAAATGGCATTCATTTAAATAAATGTATGGATAGGTATAGTATGTATATGAAAAATTTCAGGAGTTTTTGAATTAATTTAATATGAAAATTTTTTAACTTTTAATAAATGACAAAAAAAAAAGAGTCTGTTGAATATTTAAATCAGTAAACTGTCTATATACATATTTTACATGATGTATTATATATGTATATGGATGAGATAGGTATGTCTACAGATTTCTGAAAAAGACGTTCGCTGATAAATGAAATTTTGATGTATTTTTAATGATTATTTTGTTTATTGGAATTTATCAATAAATATATTAAAATTGAAGATGAACAAAAGTTTGGTATATTTACGATCTGCAATTGTAACACCAAAAATCAATCGTTAATGACTCATATTTCAATTCAGTAGTTAGTATGCAAGTATGTAGGTATGTAGGTATAATTGTGTATACTTACATATTGTCTACTAGTTTTGTACAATTTCATAATCAAAACTTTTGTGTATATTTATTCGGCATTCGAAGAAGCTTTCGAACTTCATCAATTTAATCAAACTTTACACCACATAACTTTTTGACACTATACCTACCACCTACATAAGTATTTACCTAATATACCTAAATATAACCTACCTACATACATATATACCTAACTATAGTAAGTATAGATTGATTATCTGTCATTACTTATAGGAGCCCCTACAAAAGTTTGACATTTTTAGAGCAACACGTTAAGTTTACCTTTCACACGATGTGTGCGTGCTTTAAGCACACGTTCATTTCTCATAGAATATATTATTTCATTCACATAGGGACCTAATGGAAAATTTGGCAAACGTTAAAGATGATGTGCAGATATTATGTCGAATCTCGTTTTGAGACCATTTGAAAAAGTGTTCCTATCTATAAGTATTGGGTTTGGCCTTCGATTTGTCAGATACATTTATAAAATGCTTAGGGAAAATGTCTTTGGATTTTATTGATTTCGAATCTTGTGACGCTAAACCAAAACATATTGATTAATTCGTCGGATTTGGCTTTTACATTATATAAGAAATATTTAAAGATAAGCTTTGGTTTTCGTTTCCGAGAGCAAAATTTTATGTTTTTCACTATGTTTCATGAAAAAATAGAAAAAACATATTTATTGACAGTGATCGCTCGCTCACATGAGACCACGATAACTCAAGAACGCGTTGAGCTAGAGACTTGAAATTTTGATGGTAGGGTTCTTATGTGCGCGACTGGTATCGAAAATGAGCAAAATTCCCTAAACCTTTTAACCTCCTCCCATATAATTTTTAGTAAAATTTTTTGTCTATTTTTCTATCACTAAATGAAAGAATATTGACAAAATTACGAAAACAAAAAAGCTTTTGTTTTTGTGCTGCATAATAAGGGCAACGGGTAACTATTTTTCTAGTTAACCCTAATTGTACCCCCCATTCAAAATTACCAAGTATGCAAACGCCTTTGTTTCACATTTCTGATGTGAATTTGGAAAAAAGTAAAAATGCAGCAAATTTTAGTTGTTAGAATTGTATAAAATGGTTTAAAATTTTCAAAATGGTGGTTAACCCTTATACAATCACCCATACCAAATTACTATAAAATGCCCTTTTTCTCGCATTTCTGTGTATGTTTTTTGTATTTGTTTCGATTTCAAAGTTGGTTTGCTTTGTGTTTGCCCTATTTGTTGTGTTTTTGTTTAGTGTGTTCGTTAAGTGGCACATTTTTTTTCTTACATTTTTTCCCTCTCTTTTTTTCACCTTTTACCTCCTCTTTCTGTAAAACGATTTTAAAATTAAATGACTACGGTAAAAATCAAGTAACCAAAAAAAAAACAGACTACAGAGTTAATTTAAAATTTCGGAAACATCGCAGACCCTAATTGATAGCCTTTTTTAATGGCTTTTATCTATTATATTAATATTTAGTGATTTAAACGTTCCTGTAAACCCTTTTTTCTGGTTTCGATGATTGTTAATGGAATTGTTGGGAATATGGCATGTACATGTACACTGTTGATACTATTATTTAACCTTACACATACAGAGTGAAGGAAATATTTTTTACGATTCTAATTATTGTAATATTAATAATCAAAATGTTGGTATGTAAATGTAATTAATTAATAATTATATTGTAGGTAAAACGTGCATATCTTACTAATATACTAAGATTATATATATGTAGATATATGTACTTATGTATGTACTATATGTAGGCACTCACACTCAATTTCAAAATAATATGTAGGTATAAAGTAGGTACCTATAGAGACAAGGAATTTGAAATTTATTAATTAACATCTAATACCCAAAAGATATTTCAATTGCTTTCATATTTATTTGCGTAATTAAATTTTGTAATTACTTCTGGCAAAATTGCAAATATTTAATTTAGAAAATCAACAAAAATAAAACTTTCAAATAAGCTTTTTATATATTCGAACCCTAATTAAATGATATTAAATACCATTTAATACCTAATCTAAATACATTTCTATAGACCGCAATACATGATTGATTGGCTGGATTGATGAGTAATAAATGAAAATGTCAAAATCATTTTATTGTATTTATTTTTCATTTTCATTTTATTGATTGTAAACATCATACAAAAAATAAAACACAATAATGGAAATTTATTGAACATAGCCTACATACATATAGATACTTAGTTTTTCTTTACCCTCACATTTTCTTTTTTTTTATAATATATATTTGTATATAATGTATGGTACATATGTATGTACAGTACATATATGTAAGTATTGAATGTGAAAAAATATTAGCTCCTCGCAATTCTATACGTATATAATATCTCGATATAAAATCGATTTCCCATATATATTTGTGGTTTCTTTATTTTTATATCTTTAGTAAAACGTTTTTAGATGCACAAACACAATAGAAGAAATAGAGTTCTCCTAAAAATTATAGTGTGGTTAATAGAATCAATAATTTGTATAGGTATCTATCTATACACCTTAAAATACTATTTTTATATTTATTATTGTATCTAATATAGTGTGGTCCAAAAACGATGTGTAAAATAAATGTAATCGAGGGAATGAAGAGACTTTTACATATATGAGGCTGCTCAACTTAATTGGTATGTAGCTATACATTTCAGGGATCGTTCAGTACGATATTTTAACATAAATTTAAATTAAATTTTAAAAACGTATAACTTACGGCATGAAAAAAATTAAATATTTTGGATGACCCTGATTTTCTATAAATATAAGATAATTTAATATCTTATAGCTTAAAATAATTTATTACAAGATTTTTTTTTTGAAAAAAAAAAAAAAAATACTCAAAATTTAAAAAAAAAAGATTAAATTTTTGTTTACAGTCTACAAAATATAAATATTTTTAAAGAATCTTTAATGTGTATTGATAGCCCATCTAGACAATCTACAATATATGCCCACATTTCAATCGAATAAATATTTTAGAAGTTATAGCAGTAACAGTTGTCTAAAACCTCTGCACTTTTGAACTTTTAGGAGGAACAAAAGGGAGTTCAGGGTGCAACTTTTTTTTTGGTCTGTTAATTTTAACCTAACTATACGTGTACGATCTCTTACAGTTATAGCTTTGTGTTCATTGGTGATTTCTTGGGAATATCTTGAGTATCTTGAGTGGGTTTATGGACGGAAGGTCCCTCTGGACTAGACAATAATTTCGCAGATGATATCTCCTTTTGTGGATGACACTTTATTTCCAACTTAATAATTACTAAATCTTATGATTTTCTACGTATCGCGCTTGAAACTTGATTGATTCTCTTTGAACTGATGGTTCCTAATCCACAATTCCCGTGAGAACATATTTTTGCAATTGGTATTTTATTGTCGGCGGCTTTTTTGATTTTAGTCGGTGATCAACGAACTAAGTATTTTATACTTTCCCAGATTTTTTCATAAATCGAATATGTCCAGTATCTGATGGGACACTGGACGATACTTTATTAATGTCATTTTCATGTGTTTATGATGGATGGGAAAATTTTTCTAAATGGTATTAGAATAGCTTTTTCTGATAAATGGGAATTTTTTTAGATAAGAAGATCTAATACGAATTTCTATGAAATTCTGTTTCTGTTATGTTAACAGTGCGTGAACCAACACTCTTCAGGGTATTTGGGGTTTTTTTTGAGGTGAGACAGAAATAATGAATACGTTCACAATATAAAAATGACGAATATTTTTAGATTATCATAATTTATATTTAAATACCTAAACTATAGCGGTAATTAACTCACAAAATCCTTGTTATTTCATATTTTCCATATACATACATACAAGACTACGAAACATATTGTAGATATTTTAGAATATTTTCTTTTTAATTAAATTCAAATTTTGTGAATATCTGCACCAGTATCTATTTATTCCGCATCTCACTACCTTAATCCAATTACACAATTTATTCAAAAGTTTACCCTAAAAAAATTTAAATTCAACTTAAACTCAGGTGAAATTACTATTGTTGATGGAAATCAGCCAGTTAAAAATTGTTCAGTCACCCACTCGTTCGTATACGATCGATCGCAAGCTGTAGAAAATATTGTAGATATTAAGAATTATTTTGTTTTAGAATAAATTTTTAATGTTTTTAATTTGAACAGCTGCGATAAGATCTGTAAACTTAAGATGTTTAAAATGATTAATTAAGTCGCATAGAAATGATTTTTTTCCTTTTTGTGCACCCACATATCAAGTTGCGTTGAGCAAATATGAAACAATACAAATATGGGGCAACCGGAAAACGATTTTTCATTTGACTGACATCCTTTAGAATACTAACTTTGCAACATGGCATTTTGGGTTCGTGGTGATCCTTTCTATACCAATTTATGTAATAAAATCAATTTCGGTACGACCTGATGGTAACTGATTTTTTTTTACAGTAAAACCTTGAATTGCGAGCCTAATTCGTTCCAGAAACATGTTCGTAATCTAAAGCACTCCAATATTGAAGCGTTTTTTTTTTATTTTTTAAGTAATTTTTGGAGACAAAATTATTGCTTTTGTTAGAATAAAATTATAATAGATAGATAGAACTAGATAAGAATATTTTTGATATAATGAAGATCTTTAAGATTTGGTATTATTACATTTATTGATAAATTGGGAGAGGCTGCAGTCCGGGTCAACGGCCGCCACTGCGTATACGTACTACTCGTATTTCAAGACTACGCTAGTTTATCAAGTTAAAATTTATTCGTCTTGCAAAACACTCGTAGATAAAGTTACTCGCAATTTAAGGTTTTACTGTCTATATAAATACAAGAACCATACTGATATTAAAATATTTTTAGGTCGAAAGCTCTCTAAATGTATGTAAATAAAAATTATGTTAAAATTTAATACTCAAATCTATGTATATGAAATAAAATAAATCAATTTGTTTGCATTTTTTTTTAAGGAAACCATTTCAAAAGTAATAATATATTTTGCTGATATGACACGTAGGATAAATTGATGATTCATAATAAACATACACACACACAAACACATCCATATATAAAATATTGACATGTTTTCGTAATATTTCATTAGGCCTGAATAAAAGAAGATGAAGACGACAGTATTATGTTATCTTTTGGCCAATGTTAGATAATTTTGTATTGAAATATTATGAACGAAAGCTTATTGAAGGGTAGTTCTGTTAGATAAATTGCATGATAAATAAAAAAAAAAAATTAAATCGCCCTTCTTTATTATAGTGTATTATGTGTCAAATTGTGGTATTTTTTTATCAATAAATATATTTTTTAAACCACAACACTCTAAATCTAAATCTAAATATATATTAAGAAACAAAGAAACTTCATACCAATGTTATAATGCTCTTTAATGCTGCACTCGTATTCGATATATCTTATCCATTCCATTAAATGCGTAGTGTACGAACGGTGCGAGTAGAAAATTTATATCCATATTTCCATTTTACATTGTGCCACGCCCACACACTTCGATTGATTTCATTCATAACGATTTATGTAAGCGCCCATTTTGGTAACTTATGAATAGGCAGGCAAAATGGATTGGTTAGAAAAGAAGGTAAATAAAGTTCATCATAAAATTGACAAAAAAGAATAAAATTAATGCTCATGAATGAGAAATCTTGCAATAGAGATAATCTATCTCGCTCTCTACGTTATTTGTATTTATTAAATGGATTTTTATTATTACGTTTTACGATTTTACTATCAGAAAGAATCGACAATGTTTTACTATTACGATTTACTATAACGAGAGGTATTTTTAAAATTAAATGGGCAGCTTTGAATGAAACCGGTTTTTCTTATTCGATTGTGTTGTTGGGTCGTATTTTTCCTTGAATTTAATAAATATTAGGTACTTCTACCTAGAAATGAATACTATTAGGCCATGCCACACGCTGTTGTCATTGGGCGCCCAAAAAGGTTATATAGGCAAAACGTATGTAAGGTAAAGGGTAAAATTGCATATAAAACCTGTTTTGGGCG
>JANSTT010007091.1:0-27514 GCA_026745375.1 Platyura marginata
AATAAACTAAAAAAAAAATTTAGTTAGGTTTTTTATTCTTAGCAGAGCAGTATAGGGCGCAATAATTATTACTTGAAACGGGCGTCAAAATATCTAGCTACGGGCCTGATGCGCACCTATTATGCAGCCTAAAGTTTTACACAACGTCAGTAGATAACGTACGGAAAGACAAAAAAAAATGCTCCATTGAATTTGAATGTGAAAAAAATTGTTGTATTTTGGCGTGGTATGATCAACCTATAGTACGGGACAGACATTTGTTGCTACTACTACTTTGTTGCTCTCTAAACAATAACTTAGACAAATTACTTTTAGAATTTGTTTTGTTTTTTAATTTAATTTATGTCTTTTGTATACATTCATGTATGTATGTCTATACATATATACTTTTAAAAGGACAACAACCTGTCATATTAGTTCAACTAGAACCAGACCCTAATTTCAATATAAAAAAAACATATTTTTTCTGGGTAGATACCATGCATATCGGGTAAATAGTTTAGCATAAAGTTTCACTTCAGTGAATTGTTTAGGTTGTGTAAAACACTTGTAGAAACTACCGCGTATCCATATGCTTACTGTATAATTGAGGAAATTCAGCGTTGAACTCGATTGATTTTGGCGCAAACAGTTCACGTATACAGGCATTGGAAAATATACACAGGCTGAACTATGTATGGCGACAGGTTCAGCGACTCTAATTGAGGCAGTCAGGTGTAGCATTAAAATTATTTTACATATTATTCTCTATTTTTATGAATCCTTAATTTGATGTACATACATATGTATGTATATTTTTAGTACATATGTATAGAGGACATATTGACTAAACTTACTTATGAAAAATATGAAAGAATATAGTATCTGGAGAACTATTCTAAGATTATGTCACGCGCTCTTTTAACAATTAAAACACCACCACATAATATACAAAGAATTTATTGTTTTTCAATGTATTAAGCTTCCTCCTTTTCTTCAACTTTTCCTTTTTTTATATACTTCTTACCTTCACTTTCTTCTTGCTTAACTTCCTCCTTTTCTTCTATTTTTTCCTTGATCTCTACTGGCTCCTGCGGCTTTGTCAGAGCCAGACTTTGATAGAAGAAAGTGAATGTGAGAAGTATAAAGAGAAAGAAGAATTGAAGACAGTAAAGTAGAAGAAAAGGAAGTAAGTAAGAAGAGGGGATTGAATGGTGGTGTGAAGGAACAATAACATAAAAGGGGAAGAAACACTGTTAAACATTGAGAAACAATAAATTCTTTGTGATGGTGTTTTTATTTCTAAAAGAGCGCGTTACAATTAATATATGTACTCTGAATGCAATGGGAAATGTTTCAGATACGACTAGAAGGAATATTCACATTTTAAATTGAATTCAATTCCTTTTTCAGTACATTGACAAATTTTCTAAAAAGGGTCTTTTAATGTTATTTACATACATGACGGTCAAAAAATTACATATGAAGGTTAAAAAAAAAAAGGTTCTACAGTCAAAAAAACACATTCAATGAGATTTCCACAACCCTGTATTAATAACTCAAAAATCTTAAAATGAATTGTTTTGTTCACTTTAACTAACACCATGATACTATGACAATGCTGTAGCTATTAATATATGCGTTGCCATGGTTGCCAAGGTCTTTCGAATCGTACCACTAACCGATTTTATATTATCTATGCATACATATATACATACATGCCATCTCCACGCATGTACCCATTGCTATCGATTGTGTGTTTAAATACGACAAGGCACGATATAGCACAAATGCAACGTATACAATTATCGTTCGTTGTTTGAATTGCTATGCGATATACCTAGCAAGAAATAAGAAATACATTTTTAGAATGTAAAATATTATCTGTGTGAGCGGTCATGTCTGGCAGTATAATAAAAAAACGTAATGGTGGCAACAAATTTCGATGGTCTGAAACGGAGAATCGGCAATTTTTAAAATTCTATCAAGAAGAAAATTGTTTGTGGAATGTAAAAGCGTCACAGTACAAAAACAGACGTGCTAGAGAAACTGCAATGATGCGATTATGTAAGAAAATAAATAGAGATAATTTTGGCATAGCTGATCTTAAAGCCAAAATAAAGGCAGTTCGTGATGTGTACTTGTGTGAATTGAGAAAAGTATTGCGATCAAAAAAATATGCAAAAGATTGTGAAGAACAATACAAACCAACTCTATCATGGTTTAGCGATGCCGATAGTTTTCTAAAAAATAACGTATCGATTAGAGAATACAAACCTAATGCCCAAAGTGTTGATAATGAAATGACGGTAAGTACATTTACAATAGGTTCATATATTAAACTACAATCCAACTAACGTTGATGTCTGTAAAATAAATAAAAATATTTAGTTTCAGGTGTACGATCCGATTAAATTTGAACCGCCTTTGGAACTGGAAGAAATTTTACCAAATTCACCAACCGAAATTGAAAGAACTGAAACCGAAGTGCCATCAACGACTAACCAAAAAAATACTACTAACACTCCACCAATGACGAAAAAAAGAAAACCAACCAATTTAGATTCAATAGACAATTTAGTTGATCGAAGTTATAACAGAATTGGTAGTCGCAATGATCAACCAGATGAATTCGATCATTTTGCAAAAAATGTTGCAACACAACTTCGACATCTATCATTAAAGTCAGCTTTATATTGTCAATTGAAAATATTGGAAGTTTTAACGGAAAGTAGAGTAGCAGAAGCCGAAAGCAACAGCGTATTTCAAATACAAGAAACATCATCAAACTCATTTCGTTCATCTATAGTTAATAGACGGCGCTCAAGTCCAACACCTACCTCATTCCTGATTGCAAAAGATGATCATTCATTGTACTCTAGTGATTACCAAATGAACGTTGAATTTAATCATGAGCACAACGATTAAATTCTAATAATATTAAGTGATAACTTTCAAATGTACCTTAAATTGTTTTAAATTAAAATTTGTTAATTATTAACGAAAACAATTATAATTATTACTCATATATAAAAAAAACCTCAATCCCTAAAACAATACACACACGAAATAAATGACCCCTAATCGCATAATGCATAATATTGCAATATATCCATATATGTATATGATGTAACTACATACTTACTAAAATTTTAACATACAATAAGAACCAGGTGCTATAGTATATTTCAGGTCCTGCTTACTTGACTATCCCTTACTGGATATTACCAGCACCCCTATCTATGTGAGGCCATCGAACCGGGACTATATTTGTAAATTTACTATTTAAGTGTAATGCCGCATTATATTTGGTTTGCCATTATCATTGTGCCATAAAAATGATATATTTTTGTTAAAAACCGATTTTGTTCGATTGAAAAAGTTGGAAATAATCAATAAAATATTTATTTGCGTAAAGAAAATTGTAGTCGATTATTCCATTGCGCAATTGGTGAGATTTTTACATTAAAATGACCGGAAACGTGTAATATGTCTTCGATATAAAAGTAGTAGGAACGTAATTTATTAAAATTTACAAAGTAAGAGCACATTGGAGCAAAAATGCGCAAGGCTCTAAATTACCTAGAAGCGCTCCTGTGTTCATTTGTATGACAAAAAGTGCTAATTCTAAATTGAATAACGCTGAAAATAAGTTAAGAATTTTAACTTAACTGTTATCCACCACTTTACTTCTAACATCTAACAGAAAAATCTAACATAATGTTTTAAAAATAAAATTTATAGAACACAAATTTTCACTATTCTATTCTTTTCTATTTATTACTATTTATCTATTTGTAAAAAGTTTATTCACCCCAAATCATCATAATGGCATGGGGCAAAAGCGATTGCACATATGTCGAAATATATACGGAATGCTGAGTTTCTGTTTACATATTTAGTTCTGCCATGTTAATCGCAGCGAAACCAAGAATAGTCTCTTATCATAAAAATCCATCAACCATAGAGGAATGAAAAAAAACGAAGAAAATTACTTATAAATTATACCTAATAAACGGGTTCGTTTTCTGCAATTAATAAAATTATGTCCATAGGTACCTACTTACATATGTACTTATGTTGCACAGTAGGTACTAATGAATAATACTAATGTGCAGTATACTAATGTACACTCTATAATACAAGATTGTGGAGCATTTAAAAAAAAACATATTCAAAAAAATTCAGGTGGTCCTATTTTTGACCTATGACCTCTATGCGCCGGTATTTCTCAAAATTCCACGGAGTCAAAAAATTTATCTGATATTATTGATTCCCAAATATACATAACTTTTTGAATTTGGCAGTTTGAACAATCTCCATATAACGTCGATGCACACTAATGCTGCCTTGCTAACCATAAAAGGCCTAACTAGATTTTTTTTAGTTTATTTCACATATAGAGGCAGCATAACGAAACCTATCTTAACCTTCAGTCTATGCATTGGGGTCAAATGGACCCCAGTTATTGTAATATGCGACATAATAAGTTTTTGCACTAGCTAAATACGCCAGGCAACTAGCAACTAGAATTGCGTCAACTAAGGTGTCTAAAACCTAACAAAACAAAAAATCGAAAAAATATTATATATGACGTAGCTACGATAATTTGTAAAAAATTGTACAAAATATTGTATATGAAAATATATATGGGGTCAGATTGACCACGTGAACAACCTATGGAAAATTTACCATGAAGGTTAATGGAAGATATTTTCTTTGAAAAGTTACTAATAAAAAAGTCTATCTACTAAATTCTCTATATATGTACCATAATAGGCTCATACTCTACTTATAAAATGCTTATCTACAAATATTACACATAAAAGTTCTATGTGCATTAGTTAGGACTTTTGTGATTAGTATTTTTAATAAACAAAAAAATTTTAATAACTTATTATTTTCGAAAATGTAGTTAGGCCTTTTATGGTTAGCAGAGCAGAATGTACAAAACACACATATAATCGTTCAAATTCATGACCTGCGTAGTTGCGTGCATATGGCTCGTGCTTTGCACGATAGCATTAAATTTTATTTGTCCATAGGTAACTTACATATATGTATGTATGATAATAGGTCTTGATAAAACGATATGCTTTATGCGCGGGAAAGTTACCATACGGTGAAAATTGTATATATGAATAAAAGTGAAACCCCGGTGGTTTTCTGCATCTCTTTTTTAGTGTCAGTAAGTGTACACATATATTATGTAGGTTCGTTATTGTTGCAGACATAATATTTGCGTACGTTTAATATGCATTAATAATTTTAATTGTTTGCACGTAAATATTATAATTGGCATTGACAATATTATGCAAAGCGATAAAAAAAACAAAATTAAAAGTTACTAATAAATAGACTAGGCAGGGTATATAATTTTATTTATAGGCAAACCAAATAAATACATTTTATTATTAATTCTGGTTGTAAAATTTTACGATTTATAGGAATCCAACGAAGATTTATCTGCGCCATTAAAAGAAACAACAACAACAAGTATATAAAAATCTATTTACCCGCCAATTTTCAACTTATACTACATATGAGCAAATATTTTTATTAGGCGTTTCCTTGAGCCTGAAGAAAATCAAAACGTATTGAAATCAATAAATAGTAAATTATACGGCCCGTAACATAATGATCAAAAGAAATTTCGGTTTGGGGTGCAAATTATTATAAAAGAAATCTTAAATCAAACACAATAAAAACTTTAATAAGAAGGGTATCATAGCTCGGGAACAATGTTACCGTTGCAGAATATAATTATTTATATACTCGTATTTAAAACGAAAAAAAAAAATATTAAAATAAATTCGGTGTGAATAATATTAAAATTTGTATTCCTACACACATACATATTATTATATAGAATTTTTTTTATTTATAGGATAGCGCTAGATCGGCGCTAGGATAGCGCTAGATCGGCCTAACCTAACCCACAAATGTATCGAAGCGAAGATAAATATATAGTAAAAACTACATTTTTAATATAATTTTTTGTTTTAATATGGGGTTGGTTTTGCACCTTTTTTGTCGCTGCTATTTTATTGAACAAATCTCACCTACATTTATTGTTTCTCCTCTAACTGTCAATGTTGCCCTTCCAAATTAATACAAAATATTGATAATAACAACAAACATTTTGATTCTTTTGGTTTCCCCAAACGTCTTGAAGTTTTAAAAAATGTCGATTCCGACGGTTTAAAAAATTTTTCAACTGAAAAAAACCTTTTATGGTAAATATAATATAAGAAAACCTCTTAAAAAACGCATAAAAACAAATGAATATTATACTAACTGATTTCTTCAATACTTTAACACTTTTGCAAGTCACATGGAGAGCTATAAATGAAAAAAATTGGTGAAAAATTCTTACCGTAGAATGCCGAATAGAGTATTTGCATTTGCAATGCAAAATTTTAAGAAAAGAATACCGCTGTTCGTTAGTTTTTATCCGTAAATAAAATTTTCTTGCAACATATTGATTAGAAAAAAAGCTTCCTGATTTCAGTTTTACGATGATGCACAGATTTATATCCATAATTTTTTTTGTAAATACAATAGATGACGGTTTGTAAATACATATTGGACTAGGGTGAAAGTAGAAAAAAGGAACACAAATGTAAAACTAAATTTTAGTTCTTCGTATAAAAAAAAATATTAAGGGATCATGATTTAAAAAAAAATTCTATATGTATGCTGATTTTATTTTTATAGCGTCAACATTAAAAAAAAATGAATAAAGGTAAAGTTTATGAAAAAAAACCGGATTAGTTAAAATAAAAAATATTATTTTATGGTTCTCACGAATTTTAAAATGCGAAATGCGTTAATATGCAATAGTCTATATCTATACATACTTTATTAAATTACCATATTGATGATGGCATTCGCATGTCATTTTGGCATGCAAATATTTGTTGAAAAAGTGAATTTACGATCAAAGTGATAATTAAAAAGCTTAACATAAAATTCACTTTATTTTGTAGAATATCCAGAATGCATATAAAAATGCTATTGACCGGCAACCACTTGTTATTTGGCATCTGATATATTTACATATATTTATCTACATGTATCTTAGGTTTGAATTAATTTAAAAAAAAAATCCGGAGGCGTTGCATATTAAGTAATAGTTTAATGAAAACAAAAATAATATCAACCAAATTAAGTATTAAAACAACTTCTTATTGTAAATTATGTAATCAAGAGATGTTAATATGCCACTTTTAACGGAGGTTTACTTAGAAAAAATAACAAAATTATGTAATCTGTAAATGAAAATATTATTTTTTGCAGTCATTATTTGTTGTTTGTAAACAAGGAAGAGAAAAAAAGTGTTAATTATGTATTATCAAAATTATATTTGTATTTACGTAGTGTTATCAATCTTGAAATGTTCGCGGAAGCAATAATATTTATTTTTATTTTTTCTTATTCCAGGGCAGGCGAGAAACAAAATCCATCCACATCAATTCTGAACCCAAAATATTTAAAGCTTACGAATACAAAATATTAAGTGAAAGACTTAAAGAAATAAAATGCAAAACTAAAATAGGACAACAAATTTAAAATTTCATTGTTGACTGCACTTTTGTTGTTTCAATGATATATCAACGGTTTGCGAATTTAATTTTTTTAAATTTAGGTGCTACATGGCAAAAGTAAAAAAAGGCTGCTAAGTAAATAGTAATTTAGTATGGGGGGTCCTAAAATTGCTATCTGTTACACCCTCATATAACCTACAACAAATAAAAACTTTTTTGTATTCATAATTTTTTCGAAATTTTGTTGTTTAGTATGACAAAACACATTGATTAAAATATATTTGTATGGGAGGGGATCGAAGGGGTGGGAGGATTCTCCCATTTACATTAAACGCGTTCTTCAATTATCGTGTTAACGAGCGAACGAGCAAACCGAGTGACAAAAATTTCATGCAGAAATTTTCAAAATATTTTTCCTTTTTATATTTCATATACAGCATGGAAACAAAACAATATTTAAATGATTTAAAGAACATTTCTTGTTGTTTGATCTAGAAGGTTTGTTACTCAGTTTTTCTCTGTCTGTACATTTCACATAAGTAAAATTTACCCAAATTTAGATTTTTGGAAGAAAACAATAACAAAAAGGCCTTTCAAAAAAACCTATATTAAAATAGATGAACATATAAACTTATTGAAAATATTAATATATTTCTAAATTTCTAAATTTTGGGCCTAAAGAGTGTCTAATTTTGGGCCATAATAGAATCGGCCGTTACTTAGCAACTTTTTCTCATTTTTTAAATGATATTTCGCGTGCAAACTATAACATAACGGTGTTAAAATTAAAGCCGATAACTGATCGTAGTTCAAAAAGATCAGTCAGTCAAGCTTTCGGCGGCTTCATACACTTAACGATATATTATCTTAATTTCAAAAAATTCCCGTGTACAATTTACATATACAGTAGAACCTCGAAAACTCAAACCCTCGAAAACTCGAAACCACGAAAAGTTGAACACAATTTTTCTTGTATGAAACCTCTAAAACTCGAATTCCTTTCCCTCGAAAATTCGAACACAATTAAATTTGTATATTACACAAATGAATTCTCTCTAAAAACCAATTTGTACGAGTAACAATGTCTATAGAAATTTAAAATGGTATTTCTTTAAGTTTCTGTATTTCTGTGAAAAAATCTGATGCAATATGTTGCACGCATATTGCGAAATTTCATGTTTTTGATTTTGTTATTGTTTGACACACATTTATTATCAGTCTTTTTATTTTATTGTGCGGAAGTGCTGTATTTTGCTATGAATAAGAAAAAGTTAAATTGTTTTTTAAAAAATAAAAACAGTTATGTCCGATTTTTTTTAAAAACAATAAATTTCATTTCGGAAAACTTTATGTTTATACGTATATAAATATGTATGTATTGTATATGCATACATAAGTAAATTGAATTACATATTTTTAATTTGTTTATACATGAATAATCAAGAAGAAGGATAAATGATGTTTTAATTATTTGTAGTAAGAGATGAGCAAATTCTCTGTTGATTTACCTCCGTTTTTGCTTACATAATACCTACCCTCGAAAACTCGAACAGGGGTGGAATTTTTCCATTCGAGTTTTCGAGGTTCTACTGTATATACATACATATATGTATGTATATAGTATATGTATATGTATATTCCATTTTTTTATTAAATACCATTCATTTTATATTTGGCATTACATAGTATCTAAACCTTGACCCCGAATAAATTGAATTTTCTAACATACCTACCTATATAATATTTTTTCATCGATCCCTTTTCACATCCAAACAATATTTTCTTCATTACATATTTCCTTCCCCTTTTTAAGACGAATATCGCATCAACATCTTATCCTGATTTTGTCTGTCATTCAATTGTATGTATTTGTATACCTGGCTATTGTTGTCTGTGCATATATTGCAATGGTAACTCAAAAAGTCCTTGGGTTGAAGGAAAACAAATATGGCCATTAATTTTATTTTATATTTATTAGAATAGCTCCAGTCAAGACATTATTTGTTTTTGTACTACTAAACTTTCAATCTGAAATCCTTTTAAATAAATACAAATCTTCTGTTAATTTTAATTAAACATTATTCAAGAATTAAAGGAAACAAGCTAACGTTACAAGCTTTTTAAATCCTTTATATTACCTTCATTTTTGTGTGTTTGTGGGCAAATCTTTCAACGGCTAATTAACCCACTAACCATCATCCACGTAAGATTAAACTTGTCATATAGACTTATTGCCGGTAACAATGCATTCTAGCAAATTTTGGGGACCATCACTTCCCCCCCACCCCAAAAATCAACAATGGGCTAATTTACCCACTTCCTGTCATCCAATCAAGATGAAACTTCGCACATAGACTCATTGTCGATGAGAATGCATTCTATCAAATTTTGGGTACCACCACCTCCTCCCCCATCTAAAGGATTTACATGAAAAACTTTGTTTTTTAAGGTTAGTTTTTTTTAAATTTCTTATGATTATTTGCAACTGTCACCATTCCGTTTGTTCATGCATTTTTCAAATATTTATTTACAATAATTTTTGTCATATATATTCATTTATTTATGGAGATAAATTCTCTACACCCTGTTTTGCACTCCAATTCAAAATTTGTATAAAATGTGTTTTGCCACTAAATAATGGGAAATTTAAATGTAAAGGGAACTTTACATCTGAGAAAAAGGAGAAAGGAAGGAAAAAAGAAAAACAGGGAAATGAAAGGAAGGAAAAATGTAAGAATGAAAATTTTTTTTACCAATTGACACCAACAAATTAATTAACTTCACATCTTCCATATGTGAGTCTAATAAGTTCCACAAATTTAATTCAAACTTTTAACGATAGTCCTACTGACAACAAATAAACAATATACATAATACCTGCCTACTATTGACTATTTTACAACTAATGTACTTTCACTTCGCGCCTAAACATTTTTGGCGCATTTTCTAAATCTATCGTCATGCGCGTATTGTACTAATTTCATTTTGGGATCCCTATCCCTTCATATTATAGAGAGAACCAATATAAATTTCGTGACATATGCGTCTGGTAAGACGTTTTTCATATAGAAATGTGCACTGTGCATTAAGGGAGTAGTACCTTCATATATACCTTGGGTGTAATAACGCATTTTCGCATCTGCTTCTTAATAGTAAATATACGTACCACATTTTCTATGCATGCTTAGGGTGGGTAAGGTATTTTTATGGTGGGTACTTACCCTATGATGTGCGTACTATAATCGTACATTACCTACTACAATATATGACTATAAGAAAATGTACGTTACAATCTTACAATATTAAGGTTTCGTTCACCCTACATTTTTGACAATATATAATATATGTACATATGTATATGCATTAATAGGACTGGGGTTGGGGTATTTATGTTTTTATAGATTTTATTTGGTTTAGAAATGAAAAAAGGGATAATAAATAAAATAATGGAGAGCACGGGCACGGGCCTTCTTCTCTGATTTGTTTTCAATGTATACCGTGTAGGTCTAATACCTACATACATATGAAAGTCTTGAAATGAAAATATTAACGGTGCCTTGTGGTGATGTGTCAAGATGTTAGTCAAGATGTGTAAGCATTAAATTGAATTAAATCAAAGGGATAGTTGGTCAGCTTGCAGTCCATCTAATCATCATTGGATATTGTTCATGGACAATAATAATTTTATTTGGTTTTTAATATTCGGAAATTAAGGGTTTGTGGGTTTGTTGAAAAAATATAATCATTAATCATTTTTAGGCATGTGTATAAATTTTTTTCGAATAAAATTTGGAGAAATTATATACCTAATATAAAAAAAACAGTTTAATCGCCTATATGGAAGGCTTAACCGTATATATGATTTCTAGTCAGTCATTGTATTGCTTATTATTAATGAGACTATTTGATATTTCATAGTTATATGAAATATTTATATATTTGTGATGTAAATATTCAGCTCTATTCTGGTAAACAGGGTTAAAAATATCGCTCCGTCATATAAAATATCACCCACGTCATAGCAAAAATAGTATTCAAATAACACATTTAAACCAGAGGAATAAAAAATTTAACATTATATTTCAAGGCGGTCTTTATTTAACACCATCCAATTATGGCCCACCTAGCCATACAAACAACACAATTGTTTACATTCATTTAATGTGACATTTTCTTTCATTTTAAATCGAATTTGCTTATTATGATTGTTTATACTTTATAATGATTAAAAATATATCAAAGAACTATTTTCTGATAATTTTTATAAAGATTTAATTCTATTTAATGTAAATATATGCAATAATATGCGACCACTACACTGAATCACAAAATCGAAAACATTTCAATTTTTGTGCACTGAATTATTATAAATATACTTTTATTTAAATAATTAACTAATTTACACTATTTTTAAACAGTAGGTACTTTTTATATTTAAATGCTTAATTTTATAGAAAACAATAAAATAATCATAAATATGACATTTAAAAATTTAGAGATTTGGCTGCGTTTATTAATACATTGCTGCGTTATTTCTTAAGCCCAAATAAGCCCAACAATCATTTTCAGTTCAATTTTAGGTTAAAACATAACAAAAATGAATAACATAAATGAAAAGGTTTTATTACTACTTTATGATTAATTTGAAGAAAAGTAATGTTTTTTAAAATATAATAAAAATTAATGTTTTTAGACACTGACAGCTAAAACAAAATCGACTGAAATGTTGACAATAACGCATGCGTTGCGAATTTTATGTCTGGCATGATTACGTGAATACGAAAAAGGTTTAAATATTATATCGGTGAGTTTTTTGCTGGGTAAAATTGTTTGTTTATGCCGTGTGTCATATTTTATAACCATGTTTACCAGAATAGAGCAGATTAAGGTCATAATTCCTCCAGCGTAAGTAGTAGACTGGGTCGTTTGAAAATAAAAACATATAGGTCAGAAAGAAAGACAACCTAATATTTATTAATTTCTGATTCCTTCCGCACACTTTGATACCAACTTTATTTATTTGTGTCGCACATCTTTCACTTTTCTTATAGTACAATAAAATTTATTTCAAAATTATTACTAAATAAATAATTATAATTATAATCAAATTTTTAACCGACTAACTACTCGTACTTTGCAACAAAGGTAAATAATCTGTCCTATTCTGATGTTTTGGTGTTAAGTTATTAATTTAGTATTATTGATTCAAGATAATTTCTGCGGAATGGAATGGAATTAATTGCTATACATTTGAATCTTTTGATGCAAAAATAACAATATTAATTACATTTTGGTCTATCAATGAAATCTTCATTATTATATTCTCAATATATGTTGTCATATTCATTTTTTATATATCCCGGATGTTTTGAGTAAATGGA
Organism: Platyura marginata; assembly: GCA_026745375.1. NCBI lineage: Eukaryota > Metazoa > Arthropoda > Insecta > Diptera > Keroplatidae > Platyura > Platyura marginata. The sequence continues at coordinate 12,908 of JANSTT010007091.1, forward strand.
TGGTTTATTTAAAAATTAGGTACACACGTGCCCACGCTCCCCTATATCTTGTCCAATTTACTCCAAAAATAATAGAGATCTTACTCTAGGACTACATAATAAACTGTCAAAATTTCACATTTCTAGCTTGAGCCGTTTAGCCGGAATCTTGATCACAGACATGCATATTTCGACTTAGAATTTCACGAGAAAAATGGCGCTAAAATTATGGAGCGTTATAAACTATATATAAAAATTACAATACGCTTTAATTATCTTCATATAAACAAACATTTTTTTTTTTCAAAACACAATCAATTTTTACATGAATTCTCTTCACAGTCAATTCAGAAAAACAACTCTATTCGTACAAAAATTGATTTTTTAAATATTTCAAGTGGTTTTATTATCATCGTCTTTTAATCGATGTTATGTTATGGATATGCATTAAAAAAATTTGAGTTTCATTAAAAATTACTTTTAGCGCAAATATTTTATTTTACTAAGTATTTCAATAGAAAGTTACAATCAAATTAAAAATATGCCGCCAATTTCATTTTCACAAAGATAAACATACATATGTGCTTCATAATTTGCATGATAATCAAAACCAACAAAAAAAAGCTACCTGTTTTCAAAAAGAAAATTAAAGGGCTGTCATAAAAAAAGTTGTGCCTTTTTTTGAAAGGATTTTATTTTTTTCTTAAATAAACCATGGAATTAGATGAACATAAACTATTTATATAAAATTTCTATTTTAAAAAAAGTTATAAATGTAGTTTAAAATTTATGCACAATTTACAATATGGGAAGAAATTATTTTATCTTAATATTTTTTCATCCATACTTAACACTTATATAAACCAGCTGATGGCGCAAAACAAGTCCTTTTAAATTTATTTTAACAATAAAAAAACAGGCAAACCCTTCGTCATGTACATACATACATAGGTATATAAGATGGAAATTTCGCGGGTTTTTAAACTTCCTCGTTCAATGAGTACAATAACAACAACAACAAAACAAGAGTAACATCTCCGTCAGCTGAGAAATAATCATGTTTTGCATAAAGAAGGGCGTCTAGGATATAATATGCGCGCCTCGGAAACAATTGAATCAAATAAAAATTTAAAAATGGGATAAAAGGAACTTAAATATTGTTATAAAAAAAGACGGTAGACAGGTAACAATAAGAAACATTACTGGTTTACGCTGGTATCAAATAGGGAGTTACAATTAATGTGACAGCATTTAAAAAAAGGCGCCAACTTGTCTGTTGCTCAGACATAATAATTAATTTCCATTTAATTAACTTTTTTATTGTACTGTAGAGCAGAAAAAAGGTGTTGCCAACCCTTATGTCCATCGAACCCCTTAACGTGCATAAAACATCCAGCTTGCCAGTTGTACAATATAAAAACAAAAAACAATTATATGAAACCATGCAGTGCTATTTTTCAATTTTCTATTTTTTAAATTTCGGCATGCAAGAGTTTTCTATTGTGTGTTGTTCTTAACCAGCAGCCTTAGCCATATATAATTTTAAGTTGTCAAAAATTATATGTGAAGACATTGAAAAATCGTGGACAATGAACAAGGGGAAATAATTTTAGGTGTCAAAAATCAATGCATTATAGCATGCTGATTTCAAAGACACAGTAGGAATTTTTCTTCTTCTAGTAATGATAGGAATGAATTAATTTCATTAACCGGGTAATTTCACGATTTACTTACTGAAGCAACTTGTTTTATTACATTTGGCCAGTAACAATAAATTTATTCTGTTTTTTTTTCTCGTATACATAGTATTCATACATATTTCCGGTATAAATAATACACCCCTACGTCTACCATATATATCGACATAAGCTACATATAGCATCATAACACAGTTGACTTAATTTTATGTAGGTAATGTTGCATTGCATTGTATAATGTGGATTGTTCCATTTCGGAAAAAGAAAATATTTTTATTATTATGTTCAGTAGCACGAGCCAAGAAATATAAGAAACACCCATAGGATAAAGAGAAAAATAACCTAAGGCGATCCCATTTATTGCTAAATTAATTGACCATTCGCGCCATAGCGGTAGGTCGTGGAAGTTTTTGGTCTATTAATGAAATCTTCATTTTTTTATTCTTTATTATTTTTGTCATATTCATTTTTTGGTTTATATAAAAATTACGTGTACACAGTAATCCAGCCTCCCCTATACCTTTTCCGATTTGCTCCAAAAACAATAGAGGTCTAACTGTAGAACTACTTGATAAACTGTCAAAATTTCAGCTTTTTAGCTTCAACAGTTCAGCCGGAATCTTGATCAGGGACAGACGGACGGACATCAAATGGCTCAGTGGTAGAAGTAATGCCTTTGGAGTGGGAGGTCCCCACTTAAAACTATAGGTCCAGGGCATCATTTAAAGGAATAACTGCTGGTTGTCGATTTAACTAAGGAAACACTTCAAATGTTAAAAAAAACATCTTGATATTTGAGAATTTGTGGAATTTGGCATTGGAGTGTTTTCAACTGAAATAATCCTAAAACCCGGATACTGTGTAAACAAATTAACTGCTGTGAATGCTGATTACGAGTTAGGCCAAGGCCAAGGGCCATTGATGATGATGATTAACATCAGAGTGGCATAAAAATGCCTTAAAAGAAAGTTATAAAAATCTCAAATGAAGGACAAATTGAAAAAAAATGTATTCCAAACAAATATATCTAGCCTAAAATGTCTTATAAGTAATAAAAATGCTATAACGATTGCGATTCACTTAATTTATATACTATCGATTCAGCCTAATGTCCATTTATCTCAATAACTAATTTACAGAATATTTTATTATGAATCCGAAAATATGGGGTTAAATGTTAGAAAAAATACCTTCTAAAATCGAGCACGCGCCAAAAACTATTTTTAACTAGTTAGATATCATTTTTCTGAATAAACAAGGGTGGTTTCTTTCAGGTCTAAGGTCGATTTAGTGCCACAACTGTTACATATGTAACGGTTCATAAAGGTGTAGGCAGCAGATTCGAACAACATTTGATTAATTATTATTATTTTACAAAAAAGGGGTTGACTTGTGATCATTTATAAAATTGATTTTTAATAAAGTATGTATTGTTATTGATTATATGTATATATACGAAATATGGAAACACTGTAGGTACAGTTTGGCAATTAAATTTGATATGAAAAATATGCCTTATTAGTAGTCTCCTTATGTATGCACTCAAAATTACGAATTATAGACGCCAATTATTATTCATTGATGTCGTTGCGTATAGAGTATAACGTTATGTGAATGCAAAAATTATAACTTATGTATAATAAATCTAAAAATGTGTTTTTATATTTACATATACTTAGTTACTCTGTTTTTAAGGTCCTTCTCTGTGTGACACAAAATAATAACAACAACAACAACAACAAAAAATTGAATATGAAATTCAATATTACAAGCCATATGGTCAATTTTTACCAGAGATAAACGCTTAAGTACTCTACTGTTATTTAACAAAATATCAAAGTTTCAATAATTTGCCAACTCAATGATTTGAAATTTTAATTTCGTTTAAAGTTACGCTATTTTTTATAAACCATATGGTGTTTTATGAATAAATGAACAAATTAATGTCAATATTAAGTGACAATACCCCCTAATACGTAATTTTTTTTACTATTATTTGTTCTATCAATGTATCAAGAGAGATGTTTCTGTTTGGATTATTTTTATAAGGTTTGAATAATAAAACACGCCCTCCCGCATTAATACTGAAAATGTTAATACGAAGAAATTATCAATAATTATGTGCTATGAAAAAAACCCAGTCAATAATAGTATAGAAAAAATTTGACAAGTTACAAGCTACAGATTATTAACCAAATTACGTCTGACAATCTAATGGAATCTACTTGCATTGTCAGTTTCTGAATCCAACGAATCATTAATTTTTATTTTTGGAATAAATATTAGATATTCCTCGTTTGAGTGTTCTCAAATGCCCAGGTATACCAATCTAGAAATCCGTTACATCCCTTGGGCCACTATCCCGAAGTTCATTGAAAAAGGCTGCTAAGTAAAGGCTTTCACACTGAACTACTTTTCTTCATTTTTCAAACCTTTCCTCAACATTCCCCTCTATTACCCCACACTTTTCTATCTTTTTCCTACCATCCCCACCATTCCCGCTCTTTTCCTACCCTTTCCCACCCTTCCACCACACCTCCCCACCCCTCCTCTCTTTCCACTTTTTCCCACCCTTCCCCCACTTTTGCCCATCCTTCCATCCCATTCCTCCACATTCTCTTGCACTTCCCAATTCTTCTCCACTTTTTCCCCACCCTTCCAAAATTTTTCCTCACCCTTTTCCATATATATATGTATATATTTTATATGGGAGGTTCCATAAGGGTTAACGTTGGGTCAAAAAATTTACCCTCTTTTATAAGAAACAAAAAATGTATGTATACATATAGTATTTTGTCGAAATTTTGCTATTTAGTGTGCGAAAAATCCCAAAAACTAACCAATGAAAAGTACGTGCTTTTCGAAAAATTTATATGGAAAGGGGCCGAAGGAGTAAACCGATTTTGCCCATTACCAAGCGGCTTGTTTACAAAAAAAAACCCTCAAGCTCAACTCAACGCGTTCGAAAGTAAGCGTGTATACAACCGAGCGAGCGAATGTTACAACGAAAATTTTTATTGCAGTTTTACGATTTATATTTTCTGAAACGTGGAGAAAACAAAAAAAATTTTTAAAAAAAATATGAAACCAAGGGTTATTTTTTATAGTGTGGAAGCAAAACAATAGGAACGAATTTGCAAGTTCATTTATATTTAATGACATTTTATAATTTTTTAAACATGCATGGAATGTAGTTGTTGAACTGCCACCTATTTAGGGTACACAGTCAGTGAAACTCGGGAGACTCCGATCAGCTGGTCAGTGGACATGGGGATATGAATTAAATACGAAACCAGGCGTAGAGAGATCTACAGGATCGTGGTGATGGAATTGATGTAAAATCGAAATACCAAACTGGACAACGCAGGAATTGTAAGACGACTATTGTAGGAAGTTGATGGAAAAGGTCAAGACTACTTATCTATAAGAACTAGGTGATCGGGAAAAGAATAGCTGACCGTTCAAAAACTCCACATAAAAAGGCAAATAACAATCCAATTTCTTACTTTGCGAATTGCGACATAAAAATAGAATTCTTGGAAAAAACTACACATGTGTTCTCGTATTCAGGATGCAGGGCAACCCTAACGTTTTTTGGTGATTTTTATAATTAATTTTAATTTTATAATGAAAAAAATAGTGTTTAATTGATATATGTACCGAGACAGACCTGGATTTCCAAATGTATTTTATACTGTTGTATGTGTGTGTTGTAAATATAACTTAGTGAAAACTTTTGACTAGTAAATATAATTGAGAGTAAAGTATCAAAATCCGCTTGGTGTAAATATCATTGAGTGAAAAATTGATTTGGTAGATATAAAATCAAATTATCATACAAAATTTTTGAGGTAAATATAAAAGAGAGTCTACTGTAATAATAAATATTCTAAAAACCAAAAATTATTGATACATTGAAACAGAAAACCGATAAAAAGAAAATGAACTGACAATGCAAGTAGATTATATTAGATTGCTAGGGGTAGTTTGTTTAATTATCTGCAGCCAGACCATGTCAAGTCCTTCATGTTCAAAATCTTATGAGAGAAGTTGTTCATCGAAAAAAAGAAGATATTTCTAAGGATCGGAAGAAAGGGCAGGGGTACGTTACTAATTTGGGAAGCGCCTCTGTATACTTTAATATCAATTAATTTTTAATTCTCCATTTCTACAAACTCCCACCTACAGGGAGGATTTGTAGTAGAGGTTTGCAATTTGCTCACGGAATTAATAATTTAATTATTTTCAAAATAAATTTTTGATTTACCCCACATTCATTTATGTCCTATGAGAAAGAATGAGAAAAAGAAATTATTAAAGCTTTTCCATTCCATTCCAAGGAACCATTTGAGAATACAACTAACTAAGCACTAAGCAATCAAAAATTTTAAGAGATGACATCATTTTTTCGCTGTTTCCAACTCTTCAAATATGTAATTATTAATTTGATTTTATTTAATATTTTAAGGAAATAAAATTATTCTCTGTATGTGTATGCGTGTGTTTGTTTTTGAAATAATTTTGTTTCTTAAGAAATGATCCATTTACGAAATTTTATTGCAATTGTTTATTTATTAACACAACACGTTTCAAATATCATGTTTCTTCTTTTTACATTTCAATTTATAATTGATGGTGTGTACAATGTACTTGTTAACAAATTTATAATTGCTACTTCATGATAAACTGACTCCTTAAAAAAAAGATTATTTAATTTTCAGTCGCTATAAATGTTGTTTAATAAAGTGAATTTTTATGGTCGATGGTTATACCGAAAATGAATGAAATATTTGTTTCAGGAAAAGTAATTAAATCTTTCAGCTATAAAAGAATAAAATAAAAGAATATGTTGTCGTAGGCCATACATTAAATATAATTGATGAGAAAGGGTTCAACAGCAACAGCAGCTGTTAAGAAAATCTTCTAATAATAGATTAAACATATAACATAAGCAGTTCATCGCCATATTGCTAAACCTTTACCGATAAAAAGAAGATTCTCATAATCTAAAATAGGTATGTATGAATGTATAACCAGTGGCGGATCCTTACCTACAAGATAGGACATGTAATTTCAAATTCGTATTAACACAATTTCATTTTTCCATTTAAATGTTGCTACCTCTCTATGACGCGAATATTCATAAAGAAAATTAATATATACAATACAGGTAACTCTCATATAGTACTGTACTCCGATAACACGGTTTCCATATAACACGATATCAAAATTTCGACATTGCTCATAACTTAAAAATAAATCAGTAAAGAAGGAATAATTGGCTACGCCGATTATAATATACCCGTATGAGTACTTGTTTATTATCTATGACTTTGTCCGCATCTATTTTGAGTAAATTGAATACAAATGATTACAAACCCTAGAAATAACATAAAATTGATTATAGCGCCATAACGGCTGGTCGTGGAACTTTTTGGTTTATAAATTCAATCTTAAATTTTTTATTCTATATCATTTTTATCGTATTCATTTTTTCCGTAAACCAAATATTTTTCGACTAGAAATTACATAAAATTCATTGGCAGAGCCATAACGGTATGTCGTTGAACTTTATGGTCTATGAATGAAATATTCATTTTTGTATTCTCTATAATTATTGTTAAATTCATTTTTTCTACATTTCAACTATCTTTTGAATAAATGAATGATTTATATTAAAATTAGGTGCACACTGTACTACAGTCTCCCCTATATGCTGTCCGATTTTCTCTAAAAACAATAAAGATCTTAATCTAGGTCTACAAGATAAACTGTCGCTAGCTTCAACCGTTTAGCCGGAATCTTGATCACGGTTACTTAGAATTTCACGAGAAATCTAATGTTGTTGAATTTTTTTTGCTACGATGAGTACAAACTCCATACCAAAGTTATAATACCCTTGATTAACATCATGCGGGTATAAAAAATTCGATGCTATGGCACTCTCACCAATTTTATTTTGAACCCACATTCATTAAAATAATTGCATTTTTACAAATTTCCGATGCTGTGGTATTCGATGGTAGGGAATTCAATACTAGGGAATTCTCTGCTAAGGAACAGACCCTTCACAAAGACCTTTAGTATAACGAAAAGCCAAATGTTGAAAATATAATGCATGCCTTGATCCATATAAAATTGAACGTTGATGTTGTTTTAAATTAGAAATTTTATATGGCAGTTGAATGTGTTTTTATTTGACGATTTTTCGTAGAGAAAAGGAAGGGTTTATATTGGAAATAGGTATGTTTGTATGTATGTAAACTCCTTGTCAAAGTTATAAAGATGGAGCCTTTATTTAGGCTAAGAAGTACAAATTTACACTAAGTCACATGAAAATGTTAGACAACCAATTGGTAAATATTTAATCAGGTGTGAAAAATTGTGGACAAACTCTGTATTATTACACTTAGAAAGAAGTCGACACAAAGTTCACTTATTACTTTACGGCTACAACATTACAAAATCAAAAAATTTCTCTTTGGAAGGAAAAAAAACATACTTCGATAATTTTACAAAAAAAAAGATCGATGCCAAAGGCGCGCTGAAATAGATAGTAAAAGAAGTGACCGAAAAAGGACCTGGGAGGAAAAAACCGCTGCAATGGATTTTATGCATTCTAGTAGTAAGTCATAGGCATTGGTAAGGTTCAACACCGACTTCTAAGAAACCCATTGCTCCTTTAACCCCCGACTGGAACGCCTTATATTGAATCGAGCCAAAAATAAAGAAATAAGAAAATTGATTTCCGAATCTATAGTAATATAGTTCAACTAAGTCCATCCCTGTTTTTTTTCTATTACATATTCTTTCCTTCCTTCCCCTAACTTTGTTCAATTTGTTATATAAACAAGTACTTAATCAACTGTAAAAATGTTAACATTGTAGCTCTACCAGATAAGTCGTAATCTTGATCTCGGACAGATGACCATATATGTATATTTATTGCGACTTAAAATTTCATATCTTTAACCATATACAAATAAACTTATAGCATATTTAACTTACCTGGAATCCATTTCGATGGTGTTCCATTTATATTAGTTTTGTCTAGTTTTAAAGATATTTCAGTTATAGGAGAAAGTCCAATTTGATGCATCCATTCATTTTGATCTAAAATTGTTTTTTGATAGTTGACCAAAAATAGGGATTGATCTTGTGTGGTGTCATCAAATAAAAATTCGGATGTTTCATTGTTCTTATTATTTATTTTTTCCATTTTGAAAATGTTGGTAAATTAATTTTGATATCAAAATAGTGTAAGATTTCGTCAAAAAAAAATATAAAGCTCTCAAACTTGTAGAATACCTACTAATTAGGAATAAACTGAAATGAATAAAAAAAAAAGATGTTAGATTAAATAAATATGGAAAGTTTCATTATCAACTGGGATTTCCCATCAGTCTTTTATAAATAAGCTGCGACAATCCTATCAGAATACCTTTTCTTTCTAATAAGATTCTTTTGCCCGAATAATAAAAAGAAATTGTATGAAAAACTAAATTCTAGAATCTTAATGAAAAGTTGAATATTTTAATGCTGCTATAGATACTTCTAGAATCTAGATTATTCCCAAGGACTCACAAAATAATGACAAAATATATTATGTAATAGAAATGGAGGCCATGTATTAATGAACATTTTTGAATTAAATTTGGGGCCCTGAGAGTTTAAGTTTTACAACAAGTCATCTCTATATATATGAGTACTTTTTCTGCTAAGAATTGATTATAGATTCCAAGTCATATGATAATACAAAAAGGAGCATTTTTAAATACATACCGTAAATGAGTAAATATTACAATACAAATAAGAATAACACAATTAATAACTTGTAAAAGAAACAGACAATACGAAAGATTAGTAAAATTATTTACACTCAATAAAATGATTAGCCAAAAATGGATAATTCTATAAAAATTGATAATTCTATGAAAAACTGCAAAACAAAAGAACTTTAATAGAATAAAATCTGCCATTTTTTGGTGTTGCCAGCATAAATAATAGAGATAGGACATGGGGAATTTTGCGGCGAAGTTTAAATCTGGGTGCTATTCGTCGCAGGGCTTTGAATTAATTATTATTGAATTATAAAATGTTATTACGATTCATCGTTAGTTTACCACCTTTATAATACGTAAGTTGACATTGTCGATAACTGGAATTTAGAAAGATGAACGAATGAATTATTTTATTATAAAATAGAATAAAGTCTACTTTGTATTTTAAATAATATTAAATATATCGATGGTTATTTGTCAAAACGCCTTATGGCCGTCGCCCACTAGGGCATCGAAAATAGAGCAGCGCGGCGCGTCGACGCGCGTCAGACATAAGGTATCGCCCATTGTACACGTTTTTCTGACGCGCGTCAGTGTCAATTGTCAAATTGAGTGTCGCATAATTAGGCAAACTTGTGATGCAATTTACAATGAAATGGTTGACGAAAATATGCCTATATTATCAAAAACAGATTGGGAGAACTAATTTGTATATTTATTTGACAAAACAGATGCGCGTCAAGCAACATATTTTTTTGACGCGCTTCTAAACGGAATTCGCCGGCATCTGCGGCGAAATTGAAAACTGCTAATCTTTTTTATTTCCAATTATTTATTATATTATTAATTATTTTCAATTTGACTGCAGTCATTTTAACTGCCTGTAGGAACACACCCCTGATGGCAAATTTTTGAAAATTTGTATTTATTTACATCTCGAAAAATTTATGCTGCACGATGATTTATTATAGATACGTATTATATCAAGATACGGGTTTTAAACATTGTATGTTAAATTTCTAGACTAATATATTAATGTAAAAAAATGTAACAACATTAAAGTGTTACCGGAATAAGGCAAAATATGTAATTAATTTAAAAAAAATAATTGTGGCTTCTTTAGTCTCTGGAACCCACCTTATTAAATCAAATCACAAAAATACAAATAGCGTCAATATTCTTTTCTGTAACAATACATACAACATACACCCAATTCTGTTTAAACACGGTCTAGAAAAATAAATCCAATTTTTTTTACACGATTTTATTCGAAATAATTTAAAATGATTTAAATTTTTAGGAAATGTATCACTCTATCGATAGTTTAAAAATTCTTAATACAGTTTTTTGTATGAATCCTTTTATTTTTGCTATTTTTTAGATTTTAAGGATATGCGACCAATCCCCTATTTCTCTATGTACTCTGTCTTTTTTTACATGGTTTTTTCTGAAACCTATCTACCGTCTAAAAACAGAATTGAGTATAATTGGCATAGAAATCGTAAAAATATTATTTATTAAAACCAATAATTATCTTTCTAAATATTTAATTTGGTCTATTCTTTGAATATATGTATGATACATATGTACATAATTATATACACAATAATTTTGTATTTAACAATATTACACACTATCACAAAATTATTTTTTCGTTTCGATTTTAATATAGAATCTACAAAATAATGTCATATAAAATATATATTTAAATTTAAATGTATGGCAACAAAGTCTAGTAAAAAAAAACAATCAAAATGTTATGGAGGAGTATTAAAACGATGCAATTTAACAAAGTGCATTGAACAATTTTCTTTGTAATTTACAATATTAGGTACGTAATTGATGTTTTTTTCCTTTTTTTAAATTGATTTCATCACTTTTTTTAAACTTATAATTAATGTTCAAAAAGAACAGTCATTATGGCCATAACCGCTATACCAGCAATAAGAGATGTAAATTGTTTCAACGATTCCACAGGATCGGTTTCTTTTAGTAAATCTGGCAACACTGTAACTAGAGCTATATGAAGGAAACCACCAGCTGTAAATGGCATTATCCATGAAGTTTTTGCTTCTATATAATGTAAAAATTCGAAAATTAGAACATATTAAGAGATGATAAAAGTAAATTTTGAAAATTACCGAAAGCCGATGTAACACCACTGCCACCAATAGCGACTAAAGCGCCCAATAAACCAGCGCCAGCTGTTAACAGTTGAGCTCTAGCTGCATCCCATCGACTAAAACCGGATCGTAGAAGTATAGCAAAATCACCCACTTCATGAGGTATTTCATGTACTACACATATTTAAAAAATGTATTTACAACAATCAATCAATTAACTAGAGAACGTACACAAAATGGCAAATGTTCCTAAAACACCATGTCGAAATGATACCAAAAATGATCCAGCCACCGCTAAACCATGTGTAAAATTATCAATTGAATTTGCCAATAGATTTAAGTATCCAGCAATTTTAATCGGTTGATTGCCATCTTTGTGTTTACTTTGTTCGGCCAAAAAGCAGCCATTAGGAACATCTTCAATATCACAAGTTCCATTTTGGGTACAATGTACACCTGTTTCACCTTCGGGAATTTTTCCATCACATTTTCGCAATAGACAATTTGCAATTTCTACACATTTTGGTTGTGGATTACTTTCGTCAGCATTCATATAGCCCGAAAATATTTTCTCAACTATTGTAAATATCAGAACACCAGCTAACACCCATAAACCACTGCGCATTGACGGATGTTCTCCTACAAAATAGAATGATTATTAATTTTTCTCTCTTTCTCTCTACTTATTCGAATTTAAATGTGAACTAATTTCATTACCAATATTATAATTCTTAACATCTCCACTCCAAGCTTCGGGTAGTAGATGCAAAAATACGTCACCTAATAGTCCACCAACAGCAAAGCTTAATAATACTTTCAATGATTTTGATTCGGTAGCTGTAAAAGATCATTATCATAATATAGTACAGGCTTCTTGTTCTTGAATGGAATTTCATAGTGATTCTGCATCGACATAAAAGAAGATCAGTGATATTTACTGAAAAACGAGTTATGAGATGACCCGATATTATGCATTATCATAATTTATTTGAATAAGTATAATTTCAACAATTATAGGGAGTATACGTTATGACACTGTAATCAATTTTATATAGTTTTCATGGATTTTCTAAGTATTTTAATTTTTAACATTTCTCCATACGGCTATTACATAGTATGTAGGTTCAACTGACTATACTTTCTTACTTTATTTTAATTTTATAAATTTGAAATGTAAGGCTTCCTGCAGACAACAGGTCGAAGGGTCGTATTTTGGCATACCTGGTTTAGTCCTTTTATTCTAATATAAGAACTATGCAGTTCTTTTACATAACATACATATGTATATAAAGATAAGCTGCTAAGTCAACCTGCACGGTTTCCACACTAAACAACCCTTTCTCAATAACTGCTACCATTCTCCCTCCACCAACAACTGTTTCTCCACCGCTTCCTTTCCCTTCTCCCCACTCTTTTCTTTTTTTTCTTGGGATGTCCTATAATGGTTAATCTGGGGGCAAAATTGATATTATGAAAACCGAAAAATTAAAACTTTTTTGTATTTATAGTTTTAAAATTTTAATATTTAGTGTGCGAAAAAAACGAAAAAAGTAAACTACAAAAAGCACATGTTATTCAAAAAATTTGTTTGGTAGGAGGTCGAAGGGGCTCAATTTCAATACCGAGCAGTTTGTTCACAAAAAGTCGCTAGCTCAACGCATTCTTCAGTTATTATATATAAAGGCAAACGAGCAAACGATACTTAATACCAAAATGTGCATTCCAGTTTTACGTTTAAATATTTCCAAAACATGAAATAACACGAAAATTTGAAAAAAATTAAAATAAGCTCCGCAGACGTCAAATTTGCATCATGATGTTTTAATTAAAGTTTCATACCGTCAAATCGTCATTATTGGGACTCCATTATTGTTCTCATTATTAATGACAACCATAGTGAGAATATTTTTGTGTCATTATAATGTGAGACGATTTAGTGACCGTCTAATGCTAATCAGAGGTTTTCAAACCAATATAGCGTCTGAGTAAAAAATAAACACATGGAAACATTTTATTTATTTATTTGTGTATTGCCTCTACAATTAATTTGGGCTTGGAAACAACAAAATAAAATTTAGGTTGTGTTACACACTTGGTATTGTTTCTATTCTTCCTTTATTGCGTATTCGTATTATGAAAAATAGATGTGTAGGTATATGAAAAAAAATATGTCTGCGAGTGGTTTTGAGTAAATTGATCACTCCGATATGAGACTTTTGACAAATTAGAACTTTTTCGACTGGCGTCTCATTATAATGAGAGCATCACAATAATGAAACAACGTGAATTCGTGATATATTATTATTCTTTTAATGAGAGCTGTTTGTATCGAAACGCAGCAGCTTTTCTAAAATGTTTTCAAAAGTTTGTGAAGTTTTTTTTCGTTTGAAAAACGCTCGCTCGCTCGTTGGAACTTTAGAACGCGTTGTAATCGCTATAAAAATGATGCAGTTGTCATTGTCGTCTGATCGCAAAACATAATAATGAGACGAAAATGATAAAATTTCACTGATTATAATGAGGTTTGTCTTTACCGTTTAATGGTCATTATTTTGCGTCTCATTTTGTGATACCAAACTGGAATTTTTTTAATGAGGTGCAGCGTGTGTCATTAAGAATTTGTGACAATAATGAGAACAGTCTCATTCTGTCTAATCGTCATTATTTCGCTTAATGACCAAAAGAAAATGACGATTTAATATGATGAAATGAGACCATTTTTTGTGACGTCACGTTCTCATTTTAATAATGCTTTTTTAATATCCGTCTAATCGTAGCTTTAGTGTGGAAACAAAATTGATAAAAATTACTACAATTCGATGAACGATATTGGTCGTAAAACAACTTATTAAAAAACCAGATTAAAAATTATTGCACCTAAACGATGTCGCTGATTAGATTATACAATGGCTCAAAATATAACGTGTTATGTGTAACAGCCTAAAATTACATTAAAACCAGTAAAGAAGAAAAAATTGGCTACGCCGATTATAATATACCCGTATGAGTACTTGTTTATTATTTCCA